>JAYMSL010000679.1:0-21796 GCA_036897195.1 Plantago coronopus
GGTTACAACCAGGGAGTAAAAGAACCTCCACCTAACCAAAACCGCGACTACACCATCTCAAATATCTCTATTTCCACTTAGTATGATGAACCCAAAACCAAGATAGTTTATTAATTGTGATTAAGGTTTAAATTTTTTTTAATGCATTTATAGCTCTAAAGATGTTAAGTGACAAATTAACACAGATAAAGTTTATTATTGTTTGTGTAAAAATTTACTAGTATAGTATTTTAAGTGTAATAATATACTCCCTCCATCCGCTCAATTCAACCTCATCTTTTCATTTTGGGCGTCCGCTCAATTCAGCCCCATGTCTAAAAATAGAAACATTTTATTACTTTTAAATCAAACGCTCCTACCTCACTTGTACTTATATCAATAAACTACTACAATTCAACCCCACTTATATTATTTTACTTTTAATTTACTATCATATATGATATTGATTCTGGCAACTCGTTTCTATATAATTTAAAATAGATTTTTCATGCGTGTTTTTATATTTTCTTTTAGCATATGAATTTCAAGCTACAGATATAGTCTATATGTTATCTATATTTCCCCGAGAATAATTGACATGTAAGTATCTTGCAGTAAACACATTCAAATGATTTGAGGGCTTGAGGCGTCAATCCTCCTTCATACATGCATGTAGGCTTGAAAATCAGCCGGCGTGAACACAAAAACGTTATGTCTTGCAATTATTATTATGGATGCAAAATTGTTAAGAGAGCTGTCAGAGTTCAAAAAGCGACATAGTTAACTTCCTTGTATGAAGAAAGGAGTCATGCATGCCGGTATGAAGTCCGGCATGTGTTAATTTTTACTACATCCGTTCCAATAAAAACTTTTTAAGGAGACTTTTTTTCGAAAACTTTGATCACGACTCTAAAAGTATTTGGCAAAAAAATATAAATAAATTATATTATGAAAATAATGAAGCATACTTTTTATAACATAATTTTACTATATTTTTTTGTCGTATCATTTTAGAGAAATTCGCGGTCAAAATTTGTGAAAAAAATCTCACTAGAAAGCTTTTATTAGAATATAAAACAAGGTGTCGTGGAAGTTTTTGAGGTCAAAGTAACTATGAGCCCAGTAAAAAAAACGAATTTTCGGATATTTTTTTAAACTAAAAGTCGAGCGAATGAACTTTTTTTTTTTTTGAATAGGAGCGAATGGCTTTCGTTTTCTATATTTTGTTTCCGAAATACAACCTGGCGCGAATTTTCCGATAAAGTTGGTCTCGCTTGAGTCCGGCCCAGTATGGCTAAGACATGCATAAACTTGGTCAATGGGTTTACAGATGTCAAGGCCCAATGGAACAAGTTGTCTACGAGCTTGTCCACTGTCAAGGCCCAATGTAATGATCTTGATTTTTTTTTTTCTAAATGATAAATTATTACAAACTATCAAGTAAATATTAGTAATATATGCCTAAACGTGTGTCCCCCGACCTCGAAGTTCGAACCTCAAATCTTTTACTTGCAATGACAATCAACTTCTATCCTCAATCGCTGGACCACTATTTTATGTCCTGTATCATTTACTCGAGTTAGCCTTTTATGGCGATGAGATTAGCACATGTTCAAAAACTCCGGTTGCATGAAGAAAGGATGTCGTAGAACACATGTTCCGATTATACCAACATTTGCGATAATGCATCCTAGCCCGTGTCCTAGTTTTAGTGCGTAGTACCTGCTTTCTTAAATGGAAATGGAGTTTATGAGAATACTGATAGTACCTAGATAATTGAGTAATAAATGTGCTCCTCATATGGTAGGCGCATGACATTCACCTAAGGCGTTGGGACCTTCACCAGGCTCCAATGACCTGTTATTTAGAGGTAAACCGGATTAGTCCCACACCATAGACTTCGACATCTATCTTTCGTTGTGAGGGATTCGTTCAGGTCGTACGATATTTTTTTAATATTTTGCAATTTGGTGTTTTGAACTTTTGATTTAACAATAGACAAAATAAAAGGATAAAAAAGGAAATAAACCCTAATCTCTGCCCTGACTAGTCACAGACCGACGGAGTCATAGCTGGATTGATCTTCCTTCTCCTGTGAGATTGAATCCTTCCATGGCTGACGAAGCTGCCGCTGCCGTGGCGGAGAGGGACGGCGAAGATCGGAGCGAGACGAGCGACTACACCTCAGAGGACGAGGGCACCGAGGACTACCGCCGGGGAGGATATCACGCCGTTAGGATCGGTGATAGCTTCAAGCAGGGTAGATATGTCGTTCAGAGCAAGCTCGGTTGGGGACACTTCTCCACTGTCTGGCTCGCTTGGGATACTCAGAAATCTGTCAGTAATTTTCTAGTATTGACTTGTAGATTAGCAATTTGTTTTCTGAGTTTTACTTTCTGTTGATGCTTGTTGCTTTGCTCTTTTTGTGGTTGTGAGCTGGTATGATTTGCTTAGGGAATGTTATGTGCTTAAGTAATCGTGTAGCAGTAGTTTGAAGCACTGATATGCTCACTGTGTATGATTTCATGTAATTTCGATGTGAAAATGCACTCACGTTTGGCATCAGAAACTGATTCACCGTGCCGTGAACGAGGAGTATCTAACTATTGAGATACTGTGCTGTTCTGTATAGCTGAAACCAGTTCAATTGTTTATTTTCCAGCAAAACATGTCAGAGGCATTTGCCTAATCTGCACTCGTCTAATGCAATAGTGTATGTGTGTGTTTGCTGGTAATGTGTTCTACTTGACAAACAAATTATTCATTGGCTTTCGTCTTCAACAGATATATGTAGCTCTGAAAGTTCAGAAGAGTGCACAACACTATACAGAAGCGGCAATGGATGAGATCACGATCTTAAAACAGATTGCTGAGGGTGACCCAGAAGACAAGAAGTGTGTGGTAAAGCTTTTGGATCATTTTAAGCATTCAGGGCCGAATGGGCAGCATGTGTGTATGGTGTTTGAATACTTGGGAGATAACCTCTTGACTCTGATCAAGTATTCGGACTATAAAGGCTTACCTCTTCACATGGTTAAAGAAATTTGCTATCACGTTCTAGTAGGACTTGATTATCTGCATCGACAGTTATCAATCATACACACAGACTTGAAGCCAGAGAACATACTGCTTCTGTCAATGATAGATCCTAGTAAAGATGCAAGGAAGTCTGGTGCACCGCTTATCCTCCCATCCAGTAAGAGCAAGATTGCATCCGCGTCTGTGGTTTCTAAAGATACGAAGGGTCCTTATGGTGATCTAACCAAGAACCAGAAGAAGAAAGTACGGAAAAAGGCTAAGCGAGCAGCTCAGAGATGCGTTGGGGATGAAGCTTCTGAGGGAGCTGAGCTAGATAGTGAGGCAAGTAATCCAGAGCCTTCTCATAGGTCAGCAAAATCCACTGAAGAAGAAGGTAATACTTCTGTTATCGAAGAAGCAAAAGATGGGCCCAGCGATGCATCTGAAGGAACTAAGAACCACAAAAGAGGCAGCAAGGCTGCAAGGGAGAAGCTCTTGGCTGAGGTTGACCTTAAGTGCAAATTGGTTGATTTTGGAAATGCCTGTTGGACATACAAACAATTTACTAGTGATATTCAAACAAGACAGTATAGATGTCCCGAGGTTGTTTTAGGATCCAAGTACTCAACATCAGCTGACATGTGGTCATTTGCTTGCATCTGCTTTGAGTTGGCCACTGGTGATGTCCTTTTTGATCCACATAGTGGTGACAACTATGACCGAGATGAGGTATGTAGACTCTATTCTTTAGTATTATTATGCGAAATGTTTGATTGGCAAGCTGGATCTTCACTTTCCCATCCTATCATAATACTTATCTGTCCGGCGACTGTGTTAAGAATTTTCAACCAATTTTATAAATATGAGGACTTATATGTGGGGGTCGTAAATATTCTCTCTGTCCTTTTATTTCCTGGGCGTCTTTTCCATGTTTGGTGTTCCAATTTCAGAATCTGACTGCATTGGAGCAGACAAGCAGTGCCTTAGTTTGAGTAAACTGCACTCTATTATTGATATACCTGATATTGTGAAGAAAGTAAAATTTCTTTTCCGCTGTACTTCTCTTGTACCAAGTATTCTGAATGGTTAGCTATAGTGAGAGGCAGGCAAGAAAGTCTGGCATTATGTGGTAACATGTATAAGTTTCTAATTTTGGTTGAATCGCTGATTAGTTCTTCAATCCTTTTAATTTGTAGGATCATTTGGCCTTGATGATGGAGCTTCTTGGAATGATGCCACGAAAGGTTAGAAATTTATATAACTGCAGGGAACTAATCCTACGAAGCCTTCAATATTTTATTTGACTTCATTCTGCTGAAGCTTACTGGCCTTGGTATTTAGTCTGAGGCGTTTCTTTTTTGCTTGCTTACAATATAGATTGCCTTGGGGGGACGGTATTCGCGTGACTTCTTCAATAGATTTGGTGATCTGAGACATATCAGAAGATTAAAGTTCTGGCCCATGACTAAGGTACTTAAGCAGAAGTATGAGTTCAGTGAACAGGATGCTACAGAGATGGCAGAGTTCCTCGTGCAGATACTAGATTTTGTGCCCGACAAGAGACCAACAGCAGCTCAATGTCTCTCCCATCCATGGATGAGCAAAGGCCCGCAAAAATCTATCTCTTCCACAACTCAGGTTGCTACAGAGAATGGTTCTTCTGAGAACAAGAGGGATAAGGACGAGAGAGAGGCGATGGAGGCTAGAGTAGGAAGTATGGCTATTGATGGCTCACCAACAGGCCCGTCAAAAAAGTCATAGAGTGCTCTGTTTTGCATTTGATTCATGTTCAGTGGCTGTCCTATTATTATGAGAGTGCTTGTATGGTGCTTCGAGCCTGAGAACATTGAATGTAGAACTGCTTGATGCCTTGCATACAGCCATAAGCAGGAGTTCAAGTATTTTGCTTGTCCGTGTTTTAAAATGACTGCAGTCATGTACACCTCATAGGATTCAATTCTTTTAGCTAGGGGGTCGAAAAACCGAGGTTTTCCTCGCACATTTGTTGTCTCTCATATTTGTTGAAACCTTAATTGTATATTTGACGTGGCTGGTTGTGAAAACTTGGTCACCTGAGCTTTGTTACATCTACAGAATTGTATCACTGATTTCCTTCCCAATTCCTGAACTCGATTATTTGCCTTCAAATTTTCAATTCGAATTACCCAATCGACATATATGGATCGGCAATGGATGTATAATCAAGGTCTCAGGCTGACATTCATCTGTATTCAGCTGCAACCTGATTAAACCAAATTTATCCTGTTTCCTATTCTACGAAATACGTTTCGAATCCATTTGTCTTTCAAGATTCGTCTCTTTTGGTTTCACTTGTGGGATCTGTCATCTGAGTATCTGATGAGTATCTACTAAGTCCGGCTAGCTAGCATTCATTGTAGTTGTCTGATCTAAATTCGTTGGTTGTAGGATGTAAACAGCTATTATCCGTCGATTTCTGTTTAGACTTTAGATGAACTGGCATATCATTCGCAAGTACCTTTCGTATAACTCGAAGTCCGAAGGCATAGACCATATAAATTCGTAAATATCTATTTCCATCTTATAAGACAACATTCTATCTAAGATATTTCCTCATGGCTGGCGAAGTTGACTGCTGACTTGGACCTGGATACGATCCCTTTCAGCCATAAAGATTCATTCATTACAAAAGTCATACTCTGTAGACTAAGCAATAACAATCAGAAAGCCATATAAGGAAACAAATTGAGATAATATAATTCTTGCTCCATTTTTCCTATTGCAGAATCATGGCAACAGCTGATCAGAATCCGTTGCTGCAAAGCTTCACGTTCCCGCCATACGACCTGGTGGAGCCTGATCATGTCTGTCCTGCTATGCAATCGCTACTCGCGCAGCTGGTAAGTTGATTTACCAGTACAGAAACTTGGCTGTTAATGTTAAACTAAGATACAGGGGCGGGGCCAGGGCTGGCGTTGAAATACGTATATTTTAACATTGAACTTCTGAAAGTTTTGGCATTTTGCCCCACCCAAATGTCTAAGTAGTATTTTTGCGAACGGTAACTTCCATTCGTGGCTCCCCCACTTGTTGATATTTACTTGATTTTGTGAGTTTTGTTGTTGAAGGAGAAAGACTTGGTTGAGCTGGAAAACAGTGTTGAGCCGACATGGGTGAAACTGGTTGTGCCGTTGGAGAAGATCGTAGACAGGTTACTGGTGGTTTGGCGGGTAGTGAATCATCTTAATTCCGTCAAGGACTCGCCTGAGCTTCGAGCTGTCATTGCCGAAATTCAGGTAGCTGATTCTTGATCAAATTGGTTATCGTATTTTGGAACATTTTGGAGGTTATGAATTTGAGTTTTCGAACATCTGTTTATGCAATTTCAAGCCAAGAAAAGTGGAGTTTGAGCTGAGGTTAAGGCAGAGCAAGCCTATCTATAGTGCTTTCAGAGCTATTAGAAACTCTACAGATTGGGAAAGTTTGAGTGAATCGCGAAAGAGAGTAGTGGAGTGTGAGTTTCATGAGCCATTTTTTCACTTTCGCTTCTAGTAACTTGAATTAGGCCATATTTACATATTGTGTGTTATGCAGTGAAACTGAAAGAAGCAGTTCTGAACGGAATATCACTCGAGGATACTAAGAGAGCACGATTCAATGAGATTGAACAGGTATTTCATTCATTTACTTTCTTATCAGTGATTCGAAGTAAGATCTTGCATATTGTCTTTGGAAGTTTATGTTCAGAGATGATGGTATTTAAAGTTTTGAATGTAATAGTTTGATAAACTTATACTGCTTCAGGAGTTGGAAAAACTCGGTCAAAAATTCGAAGAGAATGTCTTAGATGCAACAAAGAAGTTTGAAAACCTTATTACTGATAAAAGAGAGATCGAAGGTTTGCCATTGACAACCTTGGCAGTTGCCGCAGAGGCAGCAGTTCTCAAGGTAAGTATGTTCATTCGAATAATTTCAGCAGTATGGGTCTATATGTTTCTATGCGTTCTTACAGTAATGATGTAACCCGTATTTTCATCGCGGTATTTCATTGTCCTGGTAGGGACATGAGAATGCCACAGCTGACATTGGTCCTTGGGTTATTACTTTGGATGGTCCAATCTATCGTTCGGTCTTGCAACATGCACGAAACAGATCCTTGAGAGAGGAGGTCTTCCGGGCTTATGTCACATGTGCATCAGACGGACCTTTGAACAATAATCCTATTATTGAACGTATACTGGAGCTCAGATTCGAGAAAGCTAATCTTCTTGGCCTTAAGAACTATGCTGAGGTATCAATACATTAAGGGTGTTAGGCTAGTTACTTGCTGAGCCTCTTATTTTCTTATACGAAACTCAAATTTCTGTAACAGCTCAGCTTCGAAACAAAAATGGCTACTGTTGATAAAGCAAAGGAGCTAATAGAAAAGCTTCATGATGCTTCTTGGAATCCTGCTATTCAGGGTGCGTACAAATTCTTATTTGGGGGCCGATTTTGTTCCAAACTACAAATGCTAACATTTGTTGCCTCTATATCATCCAGACATGGAAGACCTGAGAAACTTTGCCAGAGAAAATGGTGCTGAAGAAGAAACTCTAGATTTGAATCAGTGGGACATAAACTTTTGGAGTGAACGGATTCGTGAGTCAAAGTATGACTTAAATGAGGTTGGCTTATTACAGTTTCTGAATCGAGTTCCATTTCAAAATTGCAAAAGATGTGTTTACCTTATGAATCACCAACATGACTTAGTGCTTGTTCTTGTTCACAACCACCAATTCAATTTCTTCATTTTTCAGGAAGATCTGCGTCAGTATTTCTCGCTGCCAAGGGTACTGGATGGTCTTTTCGGCCTATCAAAGAAGCTGTTCGATATAGACATTGAGGCAGCAGATGGCACTGCACCAGTAATACTTCTCAATCCTCTATTAATACCCTTTTGTTGTTTCTATTGGAGACTTTCACAAAATTTGACTCTTGCTGTTGTGCAGATCTGGAATAAAGATGTATGGTTCTACAAAGTCACAGATTCTTCTGCTACTACGATTTCATACTTCTACTTAGATCCATATTCCCGCCCCTCAGAGAAACGTGGAGGTGCATGGATGGATGCGGTTGTTGGTAGAACTGGTGTGTTCTCTAGTGACACTACCGCTGCAAGATTGCCGATTTGCCACATTGTGTGCAATCTTACACCACCAGCAGGAGACAAGCCTTGTCTGATGACCATCCGCGAAGTATGTGAAGTACATTTTAAGAGTACTTACTGTTTTAGGTTGAGTTGTGAACTTTTGATGTGCTGAATAATGATGAATATCATCAGGTTGAGGCTGTTTTTCATGAATTTGGTCATGCACTTCAGCACATGCTGACAATGGAGAATGAGGGTTTTGTATCCGGCACTAAAGGAATCGAATGGGATGCAGTAGAAATAGCTTCTCAGTTCATGGAGAATTGGTGTTACCAAAGGTAAATGAATCCAATCCCTTCAGTAAATTAGTCCAATTACCGCGTATTTTCTACAAATGCATCTCTATCGTTTCTGCAGCTAATACTCGAGTGTTTGGCAGGGACACTATTACAAGCCTTGCTAAGCATTATAAAACTGGAGAGAGTCTTCCTGAAGATATGTGCCTAAAGATTCTGTCTGCCAGGACATTCCGAGCAGGTTCACTACTGCTTCGTCAGGTAAACGGGAAACAGAAGCTTCTTTTCATACAATTCTGCTGTTTTTGCCAGATTATTAGTCCGTAGTTTTATAAACCTTTTGTGCATTTCGCCTATCACAGCTGCGTTATGCCGGAGTAGATTTGGAGCTGTACTCGAACTACATGCCTGACAGAGCTGAGTCCATATATGACATTGATCAAAGGATTGGTAAATGGACTCACCCAATACCACTACTCCCAGAGGACAGATTTCTTTGTAGTTTAAGTCATATCTTTGCTGGTAAGTGTTGCGTTTCTCGTCCCGTGTAGACTGCTGTTGAGGGTTTGTGGTCTTTATCTAATTTTTGAATGTCTAAACAAAACAGATGAATATGCAGCTGGATATTACAGTTATCAGTGGGCAGAGGTATTAGCTTATGATGCTTTTTCGGCATTTGAGGAGGCTGGGTTGGATAACGATCAGGTAAACATTTTGATTCACATACTGATAGCAACTGTTTACGTGCTTCACTGCTTAAACGTAGTCTGTTGGTTCTGTGCAACAGCGTTTTGTACGCTTTCTTCTAATTAGCTCGAGTTATGTCTGTCTTTTCGACAGTCCGTTAGAGAAATGGGGCGTAAATTTCGAGAAACTATCCTTGCCTTGGGAGGTGGAAAATCACCAAATGAGGTAATGTCACACTGCACATTCAGAGTGAAGTTCACCCTTGGATGTTAAACTCTTAAATGCTTGATTCTTAGAACTATCTTCAAATCATATAATCCTGTCTTTTGATCATTCAGGTTTTCCTTCAGTTTCGAGGACGTGAACCTACACCAGATGCATTTCTCCGGTACAATGGCTTGCTACCCGCCATTCATGCTTGATTCGAAGCTAGAATACAGAGGAAAATGTTCTGCTATGTATCTTGAAGCAGTTCTACTGATCTTTTGTCATAATTGTTTCAATGCTATCTGTTCCAACTTTAACCAGACAACTATTTTCGGCTTCAATCAAATGTGTTGTTCTGGAACGATGGTAAGCCCCTCTATTTTAAGAAAGTAGATAAGCATTCGTTGAGTTGCTCGTTGGTTGTAGAGTAGAGTTCGTAGACAAAATTGGAAATGATTGACGGCAAAAAGTCGATCTTTTTAACCATTTACTGAATGGGGGAGCTTTAGAAGTACAAAATATCTCCAGCCTGAACATGTACCTAAAGACCCTATCTGATCTAAGATATCAGGATGGTTTCTACATCTAATATCCTACTCACAAAACTCAAGAAACAGGCCCCGGGTGATTCTCGACATCCCCATCCTGCGTTGCATCAGCTTCTAACCAAAGGTTCATAAAAGAGCTTGAATGCCTCCATAACTTCAAGATACCACATTGGCTCCCGATTTGGAGTTGCCGACAAATCAACAATCTTGTGAACCTGTAAAGTCGAATACATGAGCTTTAGCATATCTCTACCTAATACAGCAGAAGCATTAAAATGTCACTAGCTTAGCCATCACATGTTCATATATGTACACTACACTTTCTAGTTCTTGATCCTCAACATACAAGAAGTCATATCAAGCTCATTACATTGAAGATTTCGCATCAAACTACAACAACTGAACTTCGAAAATCGACTAATCTGGATTCTGGAAAGCAAGCTACCTTGATGACCGGATGAACATAAGGAGGGAAAAAATTCAAAGCTCCAACCACCATGACATATGTCCCTATCCAAAAACCATCCAAAAAAAACAGAAATTTAATAAGCAAGTAAATTAAGCAGTTTAAGCAAGTAGATTAGATTGGAGAAATTGAGGTAATCAATTTACCAGGTTCCCAATCGCGTTCAAGGAAATTCTCAGGAATAACGAGCTCGATGATACCGGTGCCGTCGTCGAGGAGGAATCCCCGCCGGAGTGCAGCTTCTTCAGCGGATTGAGGCGGAGAAGAAGGTACTGAGACGAGAACACCCTGCAGTGAAGCTATTAGGGTTTGTTTTGGGGGAAATGGAAAGCAATAGAAGTGAACTGGGCGCATTACCTGAACCCAAGCGCGTTGGAAGAGAATGCCGGCGAGAGTGAAGGAGGCCGGCGACTCCGTCTGCACGGCGACGTTTAGATGTGTGCAGAAAAGCTTCAGTGCTGCTAGAGTTAAGTCCATTTCTAAATCTCTCACATATTACCATTACATATATACAAACTTTTACGAGATATTATGTGTCGGATCGGACGTACGGGATCAACATCATATCAATTTATAAATGTATTTTTAGCTTTTATGATCATGTGTTTTTCTTGTATTTGTAACTCAAAATGTTATGTTGATCGTACATTTTATTTTAGCTCTGGGAGAATTTCTCCCATTTTATTATTATATAGTGACGAATCTCGAAAACCTTGTTCATTTGATATACATCATTGCGACCTATAATTGAACTAAATAATACAGAAACACAGTTCATTTGAGTAGATCTCCACTCAAACTAATTGTCATGAAAATGATGGTGGTAAAAACTAAAAAACACGTTGGAGAGAGGTATTTCAAAAAGGGTCCGACAATGCTCGATTGGATTAGTCGCGTAAGTGGACACTAGTGAAAATTCGAAAAAGAATATGAAGGTGTGTGTGTCTAATGTAAACAGCAGTAAAATTCATTTGATCTGATAACTGATATCATAATTCATATGCAATCCACCAATCAAGCAATGTGAGTAAATTTTCATTTATTTGTGAAAAACATACATATTACATAGCAGGTCAAAGAAAAAATTACAACCATCAATACATATTATTGAACCTTATATAACTCACACAAAGCTGTGACAAAGCATAAATAGCAAGAAAATGGATGTTAAAAAATTGCTGTGAGGAGATTAAGAGATGAGGGAGATTCCAGCAGCCAGTAAATCATCAGATAGGATCTTATTTGCAGTCTCTGTTGGATGAAATCCATCCCAGAAGACATACTCCGATGCGTTCTTGCAAGTTCCCGGTGACTTCGAGTTGCACAGTATTGATGTCTCTACTAGTCCTGTTCCGCAGCATGCCTTCCTTGCTTCAGCGAAACCTGCATTATTGTATCAGGAGTAATCGGTTAGTATAGCAAAATGTCGACAAACTAGGTGAGTGGAGTGCGAATATAGGTTAATGTGATGGTTACCGTAATCACTAGGCTTGGTGACTAGGTCCAGTAGAGGCTGATAGATATCCAGGATGACAAGGTTCAGTTTCGATAACTTGCTCTGCAGATTTATGGATGTAGAGTTCAGCTTGTTGTTGAACGAAACTGCTGCTTTGTTAACCTTTTCAACGCACTCGTTGCTGTCCTCTCCGAATATGGTGATCACTGCTGGTGTACATCCTAGTGGTGGCAATGTTGTCACTCCAATGTTTCTTGCTCCCAGCTTGTACATATCCTGAAGATACAATGAAAGGATCAAAACTCAAAAGGAAGAAATGTGAAACATTTGCTCCTGATAGTCATGGATGCGTTCTTTTCAAGGCCGTGATATGAACAAAAAGTGCGAATCAAGTGTTAACCTTAATGAATTTACTGTAGGATTCCAAGAGAATGTCAGTGAACTCATCGGTGGTGTACTTCTCGTACAGGAGAGGATTGACATAGTAGTTCTGAACAAAGTCGCTGCTTCCAGCGCTAACGAAGTAGATTGCACCAGATATGATGGCTGAAGCATTGGATTTCCCTGCAATTCCGACTAGCTTTTTCTGGTAATCCTTGTAGAGTTCAACCTGCTTGGGTAATGGAAGAACCTCCTACAACACCATACGGACAGAACTCAAATCGTATCCAAAAGATCTTCCTACAGTTCATGTTTCTATCAGTTTGTTAGAAAGCATACCCAGATTTTTGCAGTAGTGTCATAATAACCGGAAGAACCAGAGGCGAAATTGGCACCGATCAGGAGGTTTTTGCCTCTGGCATGCTTGCTGAGATAGGCCGGTGGATACGAAGTGAATCCAAGATTCTCAGCTGCAAAAGAGTCGAGAAAAGAACATAAACATGATTATCTTGAAAATGCTGTAGTAGTTATAAATAAATGAACTGAGTAGGAAAAGTTGGTGAGAAAAATGGGAAATACCAGTGAAGTCTGAGGCAAGTTTCCCATTACAAAATCTGCCAGTTGCTTTGTGTCTGATAAAGTCCCTTCCATAAGGTGCGAAATTCGCTTTGACAAGCGTTTCAAGATTGTTGTTGTTTCCTACATCGACCACTGAGTCTCCGAACAAGATCAACGCAGGAACTAGAGGCTGAGCGTTTATCGTAGCAAGATAAACGACTGTAAGAAGAGTAGAGTAGGCAACGAAAAAACTCGAAACGGTGATCATGGTTTCTAAAGATTTGGTTAGTGATGATATCTTGAGGCTAAGGTGATTAAAATCAGCAAAACTAGCAAGCTACTTATAGTGGCTATTGGAAGATTGGATAATGGTTGAAATGGCAACATCTTTGATTTTCTGTTACTTGAAATTCATGTGATCTTAACAGAAGACAGTAAAAAAGGAATATAAATTCAGAGTTTTCTGCTGTTTTTGGCCAGCAAACTTCAGGTTTACACCTTACAGGCATTGTTAAATCTTGCTTTGAAAATTTGCTGGTGAAAATGTTCAAAGAATTAGCAGTGGTTCCAACTAAAGCATATCTTGGAGTGTCTTGCCCAAATGTTGTTATGAGCTGTATTGGCTTGTAACACACATTCTCCTCCCTTTGATTAAGCACACAGATTAGAGTATCATACCGTACGTATATACTGTCGATTTTCATTATATTTTACGCTTGTGGCATGTATCGTCTTTAAAAAACGTTAACTTTAACTATTACTGGAGGGGTCTGGTGTGTGTGTGGGTTCTGCAGTAGCATAGCTATGTATACTGTATACCAGCACACAAGAAGTTATCCACAAACCTTACTAGAAATGTACAACTGGAGATGAATAATCATTCCCCGTTTACCCCATAGTAACTCTAACTCCGACTTAATTGGCAGGGAATCGTAATACAACTGACCTGAGCTTCGTTGTCATCCTTTTTCCTCGGATGCTTTAACATTTCTTAAAGATCTTACAGATCTCATGTCCGATTCCAAGGTTTTATACTATGAATGAAGCTAAATTTCGACGCCTACAGGCTATAGATCATGTTGAAACTACAAAGAACAGCTTCAGGATAAAGAACTCATCTGATTACAGAAGTTACAATAGGATAACAACATTTATTCATATAACTACAGGAGGGCATAACACTAATCAACACAACCTTACAGTTAATCCCAGGCGAACCCATGGCACGTTCATCCGATCCAATCATCATGTCCAGGCGGTCCGGCCTTATGTCAGTTTATCAATTAGTCCTTCACATGCTGCCATCCAGATATCTCAAACTTCCATGGCTCACTCCCAGAACAAAATTTCTCAATCGCTCTTATAACCGAAGATTTATTTTCTCCGACATTTTCATGATATCCGAATAAACCCTATCTCCTCCTAGCTCTACGCCAGATGCTCCAGCTGCCACACGCAATACATCCTCAATTAACGCGACATTTCCCATTATATCAACATGTCCACCACTTTCCAGGCCCCTCCCCTCGAGCAAATTTGCTGGTGCTTTGTGCTTGTACTCTCTTACATACGCTGGACTTCCTGAGGGATTGAACCGTGTTTTGCCTTTCCAGCCTTTGGCACACATGAAACCGGCACTCAAAACAGGTACGCTTTCATCACCATCCACAAAGTATACTCCACCCTTTAGGCATCCATTTTGACCTCCATCGGCAGAGCCGTCAATTTGGAGAGGAATGCTTCTGCACTTGCCAGGGGATGCTAGCTTGTACACATACGATCGTTCTGTTGGAATTCCGACTCCATAGAGACAGTAGATTTCCATGTCTGGAGCATTAGGCAATCTAGACAATATGGAGAAAAAAATTAGCCCCTGAATCTAGCCATTATTTTTATCTAGGCTAAGTCCATTAGACCATGTAGCATGTAAGATGAATTCTGACCAGTAACACAAAACAATTTAGTTATCTATATTGTTCTAACAATGTGCTGAACTTCATGTGTACACTGGCACAACGATGAGTTTAATGCAACAGATAATAGGGAAGGCCTGCTTACTTGGTCTCAAGTGGATTGGACCAGTACTTATAATGCTCATACTTCGGATCATCTAAGTTTTCAGCTACACCATGTGAGAAATGCGCTTCAGCCCGCTTCATCATCTTTGGAGCAATAGACCTAACAAGATCCAACAAAGTACTCGCTGTATATGCCTTGTGTTGAGCAATTTTCGAGATGGTTTCTCGGCTTAATTCATCATACTCCGTCCATACTTTCCCACACGATGCATTAGACACCAACGATGTTGTATCCTGTTTCTGCGCCTATGAAGTTGAAGATTGAACAACATATATGAATCAAGACCATAAATGATAAAACTGAGATGTTTTACATATATAAAACTAGACGTATATAAATATTCACCTCGGAAGCAAGACTAGAGAGCTCTGACGACTGCAATTCTGATGCTTCTTTTCCAAACGAGACGATCCTTCCATACCGTGTAGGCTCTATGACTTCGAATTTACTCACTCTAGAAACATCAGAGGTGTTCTGTGTCACGTCAACTGGCTGATGGTCTTTAGTCTTTGAGGAATCACAGAAATGATTTTCTTCGGGAGACCAATCCATGCCACCCCAAATAGTGTCTCCACCTTTAGGAAACAAAGAAATAATAGAGTCCCATGTACGAGATACACGCATCACGTGTTCCAATGTTTGAAGCCCAAGAATCTCAGAATCCAATAGACCGGGAGCCATAGTTCTGCAAAATTATGAAGATGGTCATATATATATGAACTCCAAGTGTAGTTCAATTCTGCCAAAGACCAACAACTGTACATAAAGCCAGTGTAATTGGGATATTTTGCATCGACTAACCTGATAAAAGCAACATCTTTGCTCTCAGCAGACAAAATGTTGCCAACAGCTTTCGGAACACCAAGAAACGCTGCACCAATGTTCATCACCGCTTTAATGTGCTTTGCACACCAATTCGGGCCACCACCGCCTCCCATAGGTGGTGGAGACTCGACCCATTTCATGAAATGGAGAAAATATATGACACCCATTGAATGAGGCACCACCACAACTTTCTTGTTTCCATTTGTCACGTACATAAGCTCGATTTTGCTCTTCAATCTACTCAGAGCTTGGTCCCTTGTCTGCTTGTTCGAGTACCAACTAATTAGTTGAAAGCACAATGCAATTTAATACCCAACACACATGACGTGTATATTGTCAATACAACATAAACGATATTGCAAATGCATTAATGAAACTATTGCTATGATCATCATCTATTAGAGTCTTCAGAGAATGATAAGTTCATTATTGCAGACAATATACGAGCTATTTATCTAGGTAGTAGTTACAATTCAATTACATATAAATGCACAGTGATCTTGTTTGATTTCAATGCTATGATCAAGAAGCTAATAATATATACCTCTGTGTTTTGAAATGACA
Organism: Plantago coronopus; assembly: GCA_036897195.1. Classification (NCBI taxonomy): domain Eukaryota; kingdom Viridiplantae; phylum Streptophyta; class Magnoliopsida; order Lamiales; family Plantaginaceae; genus Plantago; species Plantago coronopus. The sequence goes on from JAYMSL010000679.1 coordinate 16,175, forward strand.
ATCTCCAATCATAAGCAGCCATGTACATGTTCTTCCCTTCATACCCAATGCGAGCCAAATTCTCAATCAGTATGGCCCAAACAAAGTATCCAGGAGCAAAGTAGTCAGCTGCCACCAATCCCGGCACTGCCCGAACCCGAATTCCAGGCGGATCAAGCCCTGTTTCATTGTCCAGTGATAGATGCTCCAACCAGCACAGAGGCCTGAAGTTCCAATATAACACAATTATCCATCAGAATAGAAACACAGTTTAGAATTTCGAAACATTTCAAAGCACACAACCCAGATTTCTGGTTTTTCATTCTACAAAGTTGAGACAATTTACACTTCTTCAACTCCTTTTTCCAAGAATTAATGACATAAAAATGAAAATATTCCCAGGCTTACATCATAGTCTAGAAACCAATGTAATTAGGTAAACTCCACTACTAATGCAACAGTCACAATCATGAATTGAATGGCATAGAACCATATGCCAATTGAACATTATCTCATCTTTAACCAACTAATCCACATTGAGGGTGCAAAACCTCAACTTTAATCCATGAATATCATCTGTAGCGTCAAAACCAAGCCATATCCCATCATAGGCCTAAAACTAAAGGTTCATACTTCCAAAAAAACAAAACAGTAGCTGAGAGTAAAGACAAACCTCTTGAAAATTTCACCAAAGCTACCAGTACCCCAAAGCCTCTGCCTAAAGAGTCCTTCAGAGCAAGGTCTCCCCTCCCACAGCTCCAAACCACCAGTCACAATGCCAGGCACCAAAACCACTGGGTGAAGTGCAGTTACCCCCTCCCGCCTCAGCCGTGTGCCAGGCGGTTCTGGGGTCTGAATTCCCAACAAATTAGGCGGCAAGCAATGGTACAAGAACAACATCAGCCACCAGATTGTACACAAACATCCAATGGTCCAGCAACAGGTGTCTATGCACCGCCATTCTCTACAACTAGACCTTCTTTGCCTCTTCCTCTTGGGCTCTTCTTCACTCACACTAGTAGACCTTCTTTGATCAACTTGCTTCTGATCAGATACTGGTTTCTCATTGCAAGGAGAAGGACTCTTTGCTGGAACAAGAAAACATAGTTTACGAAACCGAAGAATTGAACCCATGTTGTGAAACTGATCAACTAGCAAGAGGTGATCAAGAGTTGAACACCCATTACTGAGAAGGAAGGGACCAAGAGGTGAAAGAAATATATTGAGGGGTGGTGGTAGCGGTGAAAAAACACGTGGTGGAGGAACAGAACACAAAAGGTATGGAGGTGTCTGTGACTATAAAACAACACTTGCTGCAACGGAAAATGATGGAAAAAAGGTTGAGTTTTAAGATGAATTGAACAAGAAAGCAAAACAGGAAGAGGACTCTATAGCTTTATCAGCTGTTTCTAGGAGCATATTTTGGGCTTTTTTGTTATCCCAAGAGAGCTTTTTTAACTTGTTCTACTTGGTTCCAAATGATGATGAAACCTATGACAGAACATGACACGCAATTTCTTGACTCAGAGTTGCATGCAATGGTAACTGGTAACTATTCATCAGTAAAAATGTTGTCTCTTTTTCACCAAACTACACTATTACTGCACAACAAATTGGGCTAAACCCTGTGGGATGTACATAGGACACATGTCTTTGAGTTAAGAGTTACTAGTAGTATAGTATTAAATACAATAAATGCATAGTTTAAAGCTGCTTTGCATTTTAATGTTTTCCCTGTTAGCATATGAGTCAACATCCTCTGATTGGGGAATGAATTAAATGGGAAAAATACATGCAATGGGCAGTAAGAGAAAAGAGTTTTTATATGATAAGTAGTTTTGTCCTGAAGTAAAATTATGAAGTCCCAAGGTATGGAGTAGCAGTGTGCACACTGCAGGGCAGAGGTCTGGAATTGGGCTGTTTTGGGGTGTGATAGTGAAATCACCAGGGGAATCCAATTCCAAAGGGGGGACAATTGCCCCTATACATTGGAAAAGATTTTGTTGTATAGGCAAGGCGAGCACACACTACGAAAAACACAGTCCCCCAAATCGGAAGCAAATCAACGGCTCTGGTGCTGCTGGTGGACCTGCTGCAGTGTCCGTTTATATGATCGGGCGTGTCAAATGTCATTAGAGATTCTCGTAAACCCGGTCTATATAAGAATTTTCGCAATTTCAGCCTATTCAATGTAATAGTAGTATGTCGAGATGGGAGAATTCTTACATAGACCGACCAATATAAGTTTACGAAATGCCTCAACAAACCCGATCATATATATACATACACAACAACAGGTTCACTAGAAGGACCATTAACAATACATTTAATGCATCTTGACAAAGGAATAATAGACCATGAATGTGTAACTCAAACATCCTTAGACATTTTAAACAATCATGAGATACAATGTTAGCTAGATGATAAAGAAGCCAAATTGTCAATCTTCAAATTGCACTACTTAGTTTAGGGGAAGTAATTATGTATACCGGGTCTATCATCAACGAGTTGTGATGCATTTCGACTCATAACTTCTATGAAAAACTCATACACCCGTTTTATACAAGTATTTCTCTTATCATGAGGTACAACAATGTTAGCTAGATGATAAGGAAGCCAAATTGTCAATCTTCAAAGTCGCGGGAAGCAACTATGCATACCGGGTCTATCATCAACTAATTAAGGTGTGATACATTTCGACCCATAACTTATTTGAAAAACTCATACAACCGATTTACACGAGTATTTCTCTTATTGCAATTCATAACTAGTACCTTATCACACAATCCAATCCAATGCAAACCAAAACCAGACACATGAGAAACGAAACTAATAAATTCTCACAAAATCAAAAGGAAAGCAATTCATCAAACACGTAGAGGGCAACAAAGAGTTGGATAGTTGGGGCACGATGTTTAAGGAAATTGTGAATACTAGACATATATATATTCTTGTTTTTGTACCCTTGTTCAATATCTCCAGCAACATGATTCTGCTCAACATCAGAGCAGCAAGAGCAGAAGCATGGCACCTGGATTCTTACTGCTTCAGCAGAATGGGTGTTGGATTTAAACTGTCGGATTCTTGCTTCTTCCGAATTACAATGCCGTCTCTCTCAGTAGCTAGAGTGAATCAAACAGAGACATGGTGTGCAGCAACGTGCTAAAGAGTAAAGAACGAGAGTCCTTTGGTTTTTACTATAAAGTTTAAACTAGGTATTTGTACACCTAAGTAGTAAAATATCCCGTTCCAATCGGTCGGGCCAGATCGAATACCTTAACATATATAATATCGTTAATTCAAAAATCTATGAACTGAACTTAATTAATTTAAATGAATGCTAAAACTGTTTCATAGTATGAATTCGAAGAAGGCCGGACTTATTTGATTAGAAGTTTGCATTGAAATTGAATAATATAACTGAAATTAAGGTGAAAAATTAAAGTCGAGCTCATATCTAGTTGCACGTTACTAAGTTGTTTATCTTTTACGTCATTTAGGTTACGTTCAATCCATCTGAAAATCTATGAACTGAACGTATTTCAAATATAAATTTCTATTACACAAACTAAACTGAACTTAATGAACCTAACTTTAACATATCTGAATTTCAAGTGGAACTGAACTGTGAGTCTTATGATAGAATTCCATTCATCCTAATCGGTTACTGGTGCTTGGCTGTTCTTGGGGTTTAGTTTTGAGACTCGTGGGTGCAATCTTTTGCACTTATTGTATATTCTTAAAGTAAATTAATAATATTTTGCCGTTTCCAAAAAAAGTCTTATGATAGAATTCTATTTCATTCGAACTTGTAAAGAGTTGTGAAATGTCGCCATTTTATCAGTTCTCCAATACTCTCGGCACTCATGGCCTATTTCAACTTCTATTGAGGTAGAAGTCATTCGAGGACATTAAATATGGATGAATACGGTATCCGCGGAAATTCAAACTTAGGTTGGTTTCTATTAATAGAAAGAACAATCCCTAATACAGTGCCATGAGACACATCTGCTGTGGCATAACAACCCACATAGGATGATTTGTATTTAACTGAAGATATGATTTTGCCTGTCCTATACGCAACACCTTTAAAGTTGGGACTTGTGATAAAGTTCAGGAGGACCCAATCTTTTAGGACTCCAAACAGCCAGCTTAAAAGTGAGGATGGAAGTTCTCCATGTCGTCTTTCTAAATATAGTAGTAATAATTTTAGTAATTACCCTTTTCAAACATGAGATACATATCACTTGAGCCGTAATCACTTGTTAAATTATCAAACTGCCTGTATGTATGTATTTCCAGTTGCATGGTAATTTGGCCAGCTAGGTGCATTCGACTGACTGATTAGTATCGGATTTCGAATGATGATATAGTAGATGTATGAGAGGGTTAGAATGCGATGAGTCCTCTTGATATAGACTATAAATTCGAAATGAATGGATTTCGTTTACATTATACTCTTGCCATCCAGCCGTACAAGTTGTATGGTTAATTAAGGCTTACCGCTTACATCTTTGGTAAATTATACGCTCACGACTGGTTTTAACATGATAAAGTTTAATGATTCACTTTTTAAACTTTTTGTTGATCATTTGAAAAACTTTGAAACAATTCCTGTCAATTATAATCATTTTCACCAGCATTGTAATACCTAGTTTTTTGCCCGCTTGAGAGTGACAATAATAAAGGATATATAAGTAGAAACTTTAACGCTCAATAGTACACGTACATAATTTAGGGTGATTCTAAATGCAAATTCACGTGATCTCCATATCAAAATGGACAATATTGTATTGGTATAGAATTTCATTTCATCTAAAAGTTCGAACTTGTAAAGATACGTGAAATCTAGTCATAGGTTCGGTGGGGCCTATATTTACATTTAGGGCATTTATTGGAAGTTTGGGCCTTGTATTGTCTTTCGTGTGATCTGGGCCTAGACTGGGCATCATTGTTGATGGGCTTGAAAGTGTAGTCTCTATGTTTCCAAGGCCACACTTGTTGGGCTCTGGCAAATCCAGTCCAAAATGAAACAACATAGCCCGTTTGAAATATTATTCTGAAAGAAATAGGGAAATAAAGCAAGCTGGGAGGGAAGTAAAAGTGTAAAAGACTGGAGGTGATCTATATTACAGGACTACTGTACAACGCTGTCGTTATTTGAGATATTTTTCCAAAAAAAGACACCGGACTGTAATTTTTCCAAGGAAGAAAGGACTAAGGAGTCTCATTTCACTGTTTATTGGGACATAAATGGCGGTCTCAAAACGTTTACTCGATGAGGATCATATTTACATAGAATCGTAACAAAATAATGATTGAGAAACGTATCGTGTCTTTTGAAGTCACTTTATTGAATTTTCATCCACGAAGTAATTAAATATACGGGAAATTTGTGTGAAACTCCCTCTCGTGCACGAAGTAAAAAATCTTTCTTTTTTCTTGAAGCGGCAAAAGAACATCAAGAAACGGGAAACCTCGACTCCTAAAATGGAATCTTCTGGCCGGCCGTCCCTTTGATAGATCTATCATAATTGTTTAGTACTCCCTCCGTCCAAGCACAAGCTTCCCATTTGGGTTTTGGTCAACAAAATAAGGTTTTGATTATTATATTATAAGTGGAGGTAGTGTAAGTACTTTTTG
>JAYMSL010000680.1:0-21777 GCA_036897195.1 Plantago coronopus
AGTTGCTTCGGACGCAAATTCAAATACGAAGTAACCCAAACCAATAGAGAGCATGTGCCAATCATCCAAATTCCAAAGAGATTTCAATGCAACCCGTAACTCATGAAATTTCCAAGGAGTCGAGCCCCTTGGCTGCATTAACCGACCGATGAACCACTAATGGTATATACTAATCATCATAAGGATTAGTTTTTCTTATGATAGTTTTGACTGGTATAGCTTTGTTGGTTCTGTAATGTAGTGTTTACAGTGCATTTTCGGTTCGTTTCTCCCTTATAAGCATATAGTAGAAAGCGGTTAAGTAGGAGTGTAAATCTTTTGCACAATAATTGTAAAGTACTTTAATTAATTAATATATTTTGTCATTTAAAAAAAAAAGTATATACTAATCATCAATCAATACAAGAGTCATTGGTGCAGCTGGCCAAGCTTTGGCAGGTGAGTGGCGAGCTGCTTGTCCAGAAATGGAGGTTCAAGTGAGTGATGGGTCGTAATACTTATATGAACTCGTCTGGGTTTCATGGTCTTGATGGAAACATTGAGGTGGCGAGTCACACGATGTGATCTTTTTTCTTTGTTGGCGATTTCTCCCCTTTTCTGATAAGGTTTTTAAGGAGGCAAGTACTTACCACCATTCCTTGACCAATTTTCCAGGGGTTTGGAGTTGAGGGGGTCTCTTAGAGTTTTGGGTTGTGGGGGCCATGGTTTCTCGGTTCAAAATTTGATGTGGGGTGACTATATCATGATCTAGGAATCATACTATAAACATGTACAAAATTCAAAGTAATTAATAATAACTTTTTTTTTATGATTCAAAAATAAATCAATGCACATGAATTAATAAAATGGAATTTAAGCTACCTAATTTAGAAGAGTAGTGATAATGTCCAAGTAGTTTTTATTGATGCCAAACCAATTTATCTTTAACCATAACTAATCATTAAAGAAATGCAAATGTATGAACATGTGATGAAATTGCTAAAAGTAGGAAATATAGTGAATTTGAAGGAATCAGGAAAGATGGTTAATGTTGTATGAGACATGGACTTTTTTCAGTTACCATCTTAGTCCCTTTCACTGTAACAATAACATATTCAAGATAATACCATTCATCATCTTAAGATTGCTCCAGGAGCGAATCTGCTGAAGCTGAGTCAATTCAGGCGCGCCAGAACACTTCAATTGTTTTTTGAATTTTTTTCATTTTCTTTTAAAGCGTAATTGTACTCTAATTGTGTAGGTATTTTATTCCAAAACTCAAATCTGACGAATTGGTAGAACCGGAATTATTTATCGTGGAACTTACGAAGTAGTATTTTATGATTACTTTTTATGTGTTTTAAATTATATATAAAAAATTGTAATGATTTTATCAATTCGTGTACTCAAACGTGTAGATGGTATGATATTGTCCGCTTTGGACTGGGACCACACGAATTTACTTTGGAAATCACCCAAAAGGCCTTGTACCATTGAGATTGTGGGTTGTAACTTATATACGCTTTTATCACAACCGCTCATAACCAATATGGGATGTGGGGTATTACATACGCGTTTTTAATTACCAAAAATTACTAATTAGTAAAATTTCAATAAAATGAAAATTGAAGTTAAAAAAGGAATGAAAAATGAGGAGAAAATAGGAGTAACTGGGGTACCTAATCATTAGAAACTTTGTGGAATTAATTCTTTTTTTCAACTTTACCGAAAATTATACAATAAATTATAATATAGAAATAGCTAACTACACCTATATAACATAATTTTCATCACAACTTTTTTAGGTTATGATTTTTGAGGTAATTTACGGAAAAGTTTCTAATGGAACTGTGAGATAATGTTAAACGAAACTATTCGTATGCATCAAAGTAATGGATAAAATGGGACTATCAATTATCAAACAATAATAAATGATAAAATGTTCTTCCTGCCACGTGTACAATAGTGGCACGTGGAGTAGAACCAGCAGCTCCGATGCCACGTTTTCCACCGTGGATAAGCTCGGCGCTGTTAACACCCGGGAACACCATTTGTATAAATCCAAAACAAACGCAGGCACGCAGAGCTGTACCAGCAAAACAGAAGCCCATTGGCACAACTTGTTTAACTAGTCTACAAAAAGGGTTTTTTCATCAATCAATCCGTGATTCTGAAATTGACATAATGTCTGGGGCACAAGGAGCACAGCCGCCGGAAGCGTTCACAGCAACGACGTACGAGTCGACAGAAGGCGGACAGAACAAGACTCGGCTCGACATCCACTCCAAGGAAGACGAAGGTGGGATACAGATTGACAAACTCCAGGACAAGGTCGAAGATGCTGCCGGACACGGTGGCCCTGTTTTCGGGGCTGGCAAGGATGATCCCGCTGACAAGGATGATCTTGGCGTCACTGGAACTGCCTAAGCTTGTGACTTGATCATCGGTGTTATGTACTAGTTGAGATGTATCTACTGTAATAAACTGTCTTGCGTTCTTCTTTACATTAATACTACTACTACTACTTGTTAAGTTCTGTGAAAACGTACTGCTGCAAACACAACAAACTAGGTCCTGGGAAAAGATGAAATAATAAGTTCATTAAGTTTGCATGGGTTCTCCAAGAAGCATATACATGACTACTATTACACCGCAGTAGGTACAAGTGGGATTGATTACTACTAACAAGTAACAAACCTATGATGAACCATAACATCACTGAGATCATAGGAGGACAGAAAAAGATGGTTTTCCCAAAGGTGAGCATTGATACACCTCTTTGGAGAGGTTGTAGTTACTGCTACGATAAGCTGGAAGCCAGGGTCTTGCTGATCGGTTCAAAGCTCCAATTTGGACTCGTACTTGTTGGCTCCAGAGGTGATATTCGCAGGACGTTTTTATGGTGTTCGAAAAGGGTACTTCTATGGCCGATGCTGACATAAGTGATTCCTGCAGCATCAATTAGCTTGTACATATGTGCCTGCAAAGTAAGTAGCAAGTATCATGTACCCGGAAACTGGACCGAACTTCTGCACAAATACATTTTAGGAGAAAGACACATTCATGTACAGTAGTACCTCGTTGTCTTCGTCTAAAGCACTGGTGGATTCATCCAAAAGCACCAAGTTTGGTTTAGCAAGCAACATGCGTGCAAATGCTAGACGTTGTTGTTCACCTACTGAGAGAACACTAGACCATTCGTAGGAAGAGTCTAGATCAAACCGTGACAAAATGTAACCGAGTCTAACATCTTCCAGAGCTTGAATAAGATCATCAGTTGTAGGCTTCTTAGACCGTGCATCCATTTCTTTACTGCGGGTCAGGAATGGAAGAGACCCTGTAAAAGCAAAGGACATTCACCTTAGTTATATAGCAAGATATCCACATGTTCTGTATTTGTAATGTTCTGGGTTCTGAAAACCTAAGCAGTTATCAGTTATATGAGCATGAATCAGTTTCAAGTCTAATACATTTCAAGTACAACTAGTTATGTTGCGATATACGGTATCTATTACCAGACGGGAAGATAGATGTTTAACGTATCAAATAAAACTGCATACCATTTGGTTTATCACTGTCAGATGTGTCAACAGGGTCATTGTTCCATGTAGGATAGAGCAATTGCTGACGAAGTGTTCCTAAAACCATATAGGGTTTTTGAGGAAGGAAAAATACACCTCTTGAATTTCCTTGTTTAGGCTTGTTCTCAATCAGCTCGGAGCTGTCTGCTGGAGTTACTTCAGGGGAAATGTCATCAACAGTGAGTTTTTGTGATGAACTGTTTGTAGTTCTATCATAGAATCTGATGATTCCCTTTCCGAAGCTCCATAGACCAGCTACAGTTCTAAGGAATGAAGTTTTACCACTTCCACTTGGTCCTGTAATCTGTCAAACAAGCAAGGTATGAAAAATCAATATATCTTTCCATCAGATCAACAATAAGCTGACCTTCAAACAGTAAAACTTCTAACCAGCAGATGCTCCATCTCATGGATCTCCAGTGACAACTCTCTGATTAGAGTTGCTTTACTAGGAGTCAGCAGTGTCAAATTCTCGATCATCAGTAATAATGAATTATGGCTGGGGGATGCAGATCCATTGGTCCCACTGGCATTGCCACTGCAAAATTCGCGAATAATTTCTTCCATGGGCTCCCCATCACTTGTGGTATCACTGCTACTTAATAGATCGTCAAATTCACCTGGCATGGGAAAAATTGTCGAAATCATTGCATGCATGCCTTGCTCTTGAGATTAATAAGCATCAACTTGTAGTAACTTGAATCTGTGCATTTGTATCTAAATTTTCCATGAGCAGAAGCACCAAAATGAACCAAATAATAACATTCAGTAAATGTCAGGTAATAACTTAGTAACACAGAAATCAATTCATCATTATTAATATGATGAAAATTTCAAATTGGGACCTTTTCTTCTCTGAGAGAAGAAAGCGGAAAGACTCCAAAGAACGAACAAAAAGAAAGAAACACACGCACGCACACACACGAAACAATATGACTGTCCCAATTTACAAATCCAACAGAAGATGTTGTCCAGAGCCATGACAGCTTAAAGTATAACACAATCAAGTAGGTGGTAGGTTACTCAACCATATCAGTCAGTCAGAGTCTGAGAGACGAAGACCAAAAAGAGAGAGTAGATATTGGTTGAATACATTTACCCTCCATCATAAGAGTTGATCATTCATAGGACAGATCTTGTGAGTAAGTATACATGGTATTATATTAACAATAACTTGCTCTTCAGGTAATTTAAGATATGTAATGATCACATAATTCAAAGAAGGAAAAAGTATACCTAATCGATCTATGACAGCAGAAAATGCACTGATAGCCTGAAATTGATATATGATAAGCGAAAAGTCTCCAAGTATGTGATTGAATGCTGACACTGATTGATTTATAACTCCGAAATCAATCTTCCCAGAGAAATACATTGGTGCAACTACGGCTGCTGGGAGAATCTGGATCAGATATCGGTAACCGTTGGTGAAGAATTCCAAGTTTCTGGAAGATATCAATAATTTCTGTAGAGTTAAAGATGGCACAAAAATGAATAAAGTAATTCAATAAATGAAATAATAATATAAACTTTATGATTTAACTACCACCAACTTGGAGCAATATGCCACATGAAATGAAAATAAGTTATGTGTTTCTCATAACTACAAGTACCAGTTGCACATGAGGACATTAGGAAAGAAGAAACGACTATATATAAGACTTCACGTACACTAAGATTATCAAAAGCACTGCTGAACCGCTGCAAAAGTAGTTGCATCTCGTTTTCCTCGCCATCGTAAAATGCAATGGACTCAGCATTCTCTCTAACACGCACAAGTCCATATCTGAAATCAGCTTCCTTTTTCTCTTGCAAGAAGTTCAGTGACACCAATCCCTAAAGATAATTAACAGTTTTATTAAAACATAGAAGACAAGTTCTATATTTCAGTTGGGGTGAAATTATACCATGATTATAGGACCTTTACTGATGCACAAAAGATGAAAGCATGAATTTCAATTTTCAAAGAAGAAAACCTCTACCTTCCCTACATAGACACTGATAGCTGTACCACCAAGTGAGTACCCAAGAAGTACAAGAAAAAGTGGTGGATATATTCCATAGAGGATATTACTGAAAGATATCAAGTCCACGGAAGCATTGAAAAGTGTTAAGGAAAATGCCAGAGCTGTGCCGGTGAAAGCACTCAAATCATCAACAATCCGCTGATCAGGATTATCAATTATTGACTGGGATTGTATTTTGTAAAATGTTCTATTCTTCAAATAGCGGTCCATGTAAAAGCTTGTCATCCAAGATCTCCATCTCAAAGAAAGAGTATCTTTCGCATAATCTCTCAATACAAAAACCTGGAAAGAAATAGAAAAAGAACAATGAATTTTCAGATGGAACGAAATCAAAATACAGAAGTAGAATTCAAATAAGGAGCCAGAAGACCATGCATCTTTTCTTGCACAAATAAAACATTAGAAATGCATGTCCCGACCTGAAGTACAATATGTTTCCTAAATGTATAATTTGGATTTGTAGAACCCAAATGTTCCCTTCAAAGCAAGGTAAGCAAGTTGATCAGTATTATCCACCATGGGATTTACAACACATACCATATTAAGTTAAAGATCGCAGTATTACGTACAATGAAGCAAAATGTCAAGGTAAAATTAGTAATGTTCTTGACAAAGGAACCAAAAGTAGCATGAAAAAGAGCAATTTTGAGATTTTCACAACATATACATCAAGTTGGAAGCATCAAACGGGCGCAGGTTTAGGTCATTAGGTGTCTATTGATATTTACTTAATAGTTTGTAATAGTTTGCGATTAAAAAATAAAAAGGTGGAAGCATCAAACTGTGCAACGCCCTATGAAGAACAAAAAAGGGACATAACCGCAGAATAATACCTAAAAAAGTGGAGCAATGTGCTCACCGGAATTCCAGCAGCAAAACTAGCCAAGTAGTATGTCAGTTGCTTGGTAAACTGATCTTGGTCCTTGTCTTCCATAAACCGGAAAGGCACATAACAGAAGTCATTTCGAATAGCACAAGCTCAAGTATAACATAAGCATTACATAATCTCAAAAAGGTATAGACAACAAAATATCATTAAACTCATACTGGCTAGGGCATTATAAAAGTCTCGACCGAGAAAATTGAATCCAACACTAATTCCAGTAGTCCCCAAAGTAAGGGCGAAAACAGTAGCAAGCCTCCAACGTGCTGCCACTTTATCATCGGAGAACCAATACGGAGCTGCCACCTTCCAAAATCTCTTCAGCAGAGTCTGGACGTCCGGCGTTTTCCTCGGAGCCTCCCCATCATCCTATATTCAAGGATCATTCAAAATAAATTACTAAGAGCATTATCTAGTAATTGAACAAAATGCGATAAATCCATTACAAATTACAACATTCCTATACACAGAGCTCAGCCAACTGAAAAGAGTGACGAGCGCTAAATCAATTACTTACCTAACGCCCTAACCAAAGCGCAACCAAAACAGACAAATGTACTGCAACTCTACAAATTAAACTGTAATCTCCAGCCTAATCAACCTATTATCACCATCACAAATGTCTAAGAGTTCAAATTACAGTTCTAAATCAGAAATGCATCTCCATCTTCGCTAATCAGTAGATTGAGCTGATAATTACAGTACTAAACAGGAAACAAAAGGTAGCAGCATTGAGAAAATGAACCTGGTTAGGTTCAGCATTCGGAGGCGAAGCTACAGGCAAGTTGCTTGCGCAAACTGAGACCGAACGCTTCGGAAGTAGTGGTAGTGTATAGAGCTTGGTGTACTTTAAATCACTGCCAAGGCGGCTACTGCAAAGGAATTTGCAGCTGGTTGTGGTTGAGAAAACTCGAGGTCGGTGAAGATATTGCGGCGGGATATTGGCCGGAACTTCAAGGCTGATCATCTCTCCGATCGCCGGGTTTTCTTGTCAACGGGCTTTTCTTCCTGGTGTGTTCAACATTCTATCCGATTCGTGTTTATGCAACCATTGACATTCGTAGCTCACGACATGCCACGTCATTTTTGCCATTTGTTTATCTATATAATAATAATACTAGAAAATAAGCGACTTCGGGCTCCGGAGGGCCTGTTCTGACTTGCCTATTCTATCTTCTATTCTGAATCTTTAAATGGCTCAGGCTATCTCCAGCAGTTGCTACTCACTTTGGGCATCAAGTCTGCCACGTCAGCATTCCACTGATTTGCTACCCAACTTCTCCAGCAGTTGCTACTCTTTGATTCCCTCATTTTCTTTTATTTTTCAATTTCTTTATAATATTACAATATGTCCTAAAAATTAAAAATAATATTGCGGAAATTAAAACTTGAACCATAAATAAATATTACATAAATGTCAAGTTTTTTGCTTTAATGAATCGGCCAACTCATGGAGTAAATTTGTTGAAATTAGAATGCGGCAAACATAGAAAGGTAAATGATTGCCACTGCAAAGGAATTTGATTGAACGTACATGGTGTTATTTATGTTTGTCTAATATGAAAGGAAAGTATATTGAATGGATAGGAATAAGAAAATGTGGATAAAATAAGAAAGGAAAGAAAAAAGGGAAAAAAAGGAAAAAGATTACACAACAAACCTGTGAGCAACAGGTTTCGAACCCATGCAGAATGAAGTTCACAGAGACTTAAGCGGTGGGCGTGAGCCAGTTGATCTACAGCCCCACTTGTTTTCTAAATAACTCAGACAAAATACAAATTGAATCGCAAAGAAATGCAAAAAGAAAAAAAAAAGGAGTTGAGGCGCGCCTCAAATGGTGAGGCGCGCCTCAACTCTGACAGCACTTGATGTGCTGTTGGAGTAAGGTGCAGAGGAGCAAATAGCCATTTGCTCCTCTCTTGGAGATAGCCTTAGGACCTTTCGTGGATGAGCTAGTAAGGTCTCTCTTGTATAATTATTCGGAATTAGAGTTAAGTAAATTGATAATCCGGAAATATATACATATTAGAGTAGAGAGTTTTGGAAATGAGTATTTAATATGAATTAAGAAAATAATAAGTATATTTGTTTAAGTTTGTAAGAGTGTGTAACTTTCTTTTTTTGAAGTCTAAGAGTGTGTAATTATAAAGTATGATGAATGTAATATTTGAATTATTGTATTAAACATGTTTTAAAATTACTGTACTAAACCTGAGCGACAACCTACTCTCACAGAAAGGTGTCAGAGCATAAATGTTTTCCTATATTTGAATTCGGTTTTTGAGTTGTTGTAAATCATTCAGATGCTCTAATTTTTCCATATAATGTAGATCTCTTTTGTTTTTTTTTTTTTTTTTTGAAAAGGATATATATACATGACTACTAGTGTACAAGAGGATAAAACAGCAAAAGTTAGAAGTTCTGTCACAAGCTGATTAACTCCCTCAAAAGCTTCTTCACGTATACACGCCGAAAGAAACAATGGGCTAAAAATCCCACCTCTGCTAATGTAGAGGAACGATACTCCAATAACGTTATCTGCCCAGTCATACCTTTATCTTTACAAGATGGGTATGAGAAATGCACAAAGATTTCTCGCTCACATGACTTCACTCTTGTTTCTCACTAAACACAAAGCTTCAGGGTGCACAAATGCAAGAATGCAACACACTGACTATGGTGAGAGCTAGGTCAACAAATGGGCTTGTCAATCTAGGGCAACATAATTAGGTCAACAATATTAACACATTCTACATAAAAGAGCAACATAGGGAGTAAAACAATCTATACATAAACGAGAACTATACAATATATAACTAGTAAATCTGCCTATAAGTTCGCTTCTCTATATACCACCTGAAACCCAAGAGACAAAATAGGCGCAGAAGACCTCTGAACCGTCCTCATCAAAATCTGATGGCACAAATGCAACCAAAAGTGTATGAAGAGTCAGTACGAATAAGTAACCTGATAATTCATAAAAATTGAGGTTCTATCAAACTGTCTCGAATCGTCCAGTACTACTCCGTGTGATTATCACTTGTTTATCAGATCATAAACTTTTATTGTGGTCTATATGTTGTTTAATAGGACCAAAATAAATTTTACTTATTTAAAAAAAATGTAAGGAAAATATGATCATTGTCCGTTTGTGACTAAAATCCAAGTGATGAGCACCGCCGGTTTGAGCCGCAATCTAACGCATACAAGATACACCAATGGGAAAACACAACACCGTACAAAGAACTACTTGCAACTTGCACAACTTGCCCTTAAATCCCGTCATCAAATCCTTCACAGTTCATAGTACTACAAATTAAACATCTGGACTTGCGCTGTTTTATAACCAATTCATCTAGGTTCACTGTATACCACCTTAAAAGAAGTTAGTTTTGCACCTGTTGTTTTGCACACTACAACAATAAGTACCTGCAGGAGACAAACAACAATGTTCACTATAAACCACACCTCTAACAATTGCTGCAGTTTTTTCACAGTTCTGCTTGCTTGTCTCTCATGTCAGGACTGCCCGACACGGTGCAGGTGCAGGTGCAGGTACCGAGGAACGGGACTCATCAAGAGAACGGTTTTCATAGTTTCTTTGAGAACTGGCTCCGGGAGCAGAGCCAGGATCTCGAAGAGCTTGTTACTGCCTCGAGGGAGGGTCGGAATGACAGGATCTTGCGTCCAATTATTGAGCAGGTGATTCGGCATTACGAGCATTACTACCAGTCTAAAGGGAGGTGGGCTGAGAATAACGCGGTGTCCATGTTTAAACCTACATGGAGGAGTAGCCTTGAGGATGCGTTTTTGTGGATTGGAGGTTGGAGGCCGAGCATGGCTTTCCATTTGCTCTACTCCAAGTCGGGGTTGCAGCTCGAGGCAGGGCTTTCCGAGCTCATACGAGGACTTCATACGGGTAACTGTCATTAACTTGCATTTCAGTGTTTTTTCAATATATCTCAAGACTCAAGTTGAACGACCCCTCGAACAGAGAACCTTAACTGATACTGCAGGTGACCTTGGTGATCTCTCTGCGAGACAACTGGATCAGGCGGATGAACTGCAGAAGAGGACAATAAAGGAAGAAAAGGAGATAACTGAAAAGTATGCGAAACACCAGGAGACGGTGGCTGATACGTCAATGGTAAAACTGTCACATGTCATAACAGAGATGATGGGAGACGGGATGACAGATGAGATGATGGATGACAGCCAAGTTGCTGAGACTTTGGCACCTAAAGAGGAAGGCTTTGTAGAGATCTTGAAGAGGGCTGATGATTTACGTCTGAAGACGCTGAAGAAGGTGCTTAATATCTTGACTCCAGTACAAGGCGCGCATTTCTTGATTGCTGCTGCTGAGCTGCACTTGAGGGTTCATGAATGGGGTATTAAGAAGGATGCCAGAAGAGAACAGAATGGTGAAGCAAGTCATACTCACAGTTAGCAAATGGTTAGATACATGGTTCCATATCAGTAGTAGTAATCAATAAGGTACCAATGATACTTGGTCTCTGTTCTATATGTTGGGATGTTCTATCAGGGATGAGTTATCCCTGGTTGGTCTTTTTGCTTTTTTGTTTTCTGTTCTGGCAAGAACTTGTCAGACTCAGTTATGCTGCAGTTGTAAGAAAGTTTCGACCCACTCGCAGTCACTTACTACCATATTATTACATGCCAATCTTAACTTGGAAGTGAACTGTATGATAGAACTTCCACAGAAGCAATATCCCAATCCCACGTAGACTCGTAGTTACACTGGATCATTTTCGTTACACTGGATCATTTTCGACATGGAGAAAGCAAATAAGCACCAGGAGTATTTTGTTGTAAAGAGGAATACTAGATTTGTTTTTCATTTTGCTCACTGATGGCAGAATCCAGGACAAAAATGATCTCAAAACAAAGATAAGTTATTTCTATTACATGAGAAAGATTTTGCAACTATAAGCAAAACACCAAAACATACAGATACGAGTAAGCTATGCAGGCATTTTTTGGTTCTAGTTAACCTTGATAGTCACTGAAGAAAAGCACGTCATAGAACTAGAGAGCAAACTCGTACATGCCGCTACATAGTAGAGTACAGCTCTTCCCTGAAAACCTATCAGAAAGAATGAGAATCAGTTAATTGGGTGAAATTGTTGATCTAGGGTGGCAAGTTATGAAATACACAGGTTCACATGTATTCATCATTTCCTGAAGTTATATGCTCTCTGAATGAAAGGGATTGCCAGTGACATATCAGTAAACTTAGGCTGTCTGTAACGCATTAACCACAATGTCAGTAAAGATCAATAAGTACCTCTAGACTAAGTTAAAGCTCATCCTTAGCAGAACCTGCTTCTGTGGACTCGGATGTAGTTGAAGTTGACTGACCGGACTTATCCCGATTCTGTTGAATAAATTCAATTATGTCCTCCTTTGTTCTACCTCCATCATACAATGACAAGTTGCCGTCTGCGGATCTGAAGTAGACAGTTGGGAATCCTTGAACGTCAAAGGTCTCTTTTGGAACATCATTTGTGGTTGCGTCCTGAAAAAAAAAGATCCAGATGAATGATTTCAGCAGTCCGACAACTAAAGTTCATGCATAATGGCTGAAGATAATCACAAGTACAATCAGTAGGATTAAACTTTTGAATGAAGATGCCTAATTTGACAGCCTTAAAAAATGAAGATTTGTGATTTTGTCGCAAGACAAATAGTACCCACAGTTGTTTCCACCAGAGATCTGATGAAATATGTATTTAGAAAACATAGAAAACATAGCTATACAGTACCAGACCACGTTGAAAATCCAAAAGAACACACATCCAAAATGTTAGCATCACTTATCAGGGATCTTACAAATTTTGCAATGATAACATCTGGGTC
The DNA here is from genome assembly GCA_036897195.1 of Plantago coronopus. Taxonomy (NCBI): domain Eukaryota; kingdom Viridiplantae; phylum Streptophyta; class Magnoliopsida; order Lamiales; family Plantaginaceae; genus Plantago; species Plantago coronopus. The sequence goes on from JAYMSL010000680.1 coordinate 12,348, forward strand.
CTTCTCAAAGGAGACGGCAACTTCTTCCAGGATTGGAGCCAGCTGCTTGCAGTGTCCACACCAAGGTGCGTAAAACTCTATCAGGACTGTCAATCAGAAGCATGAGATTAGTCCAACTTGCCTCCTTGGAATACACATAAAAGAAATGGATTAGCTTTTGTACTAACCATTCTTTCCAGATTTGAAAACTACGTCCTGTAGGCTGTCATGAACCACAACCTTGACAGGTTCATCATTGACTTCAGGAATAGGTTCTGATTTTATAAACGGCTTCAATGAACCATCCTGTCACCATGTGTGGGAAAAAACATAAGAAACTTATATTGGACGTGTTCAAGGACTGCAAAAAAGACTATGCAGAACAGCAGTGATTTAGAAAGACTGTAAACATACCACATAATCCTTCAACCATGGTGCAATCTGACTCGGCTCAATATTTGTTTTCAGAAACTTCTTCCCCTCTTCATTTTGGATGATAAGCACCGGTGCTTGCTCCTCCTTAAGTCCAAAGTACTGCGACAAAAGACAACAAAATATGTATAGGTCAGATATGGTTACTCTGATCAGGAAAACACACATACATGAAAAAGAAAATAAATTTTTTGAGTCAGAAAAGGCCAACAGGGAGGGAGGACCTGGAAAGCATTTTGAGTGACATCAACATCACCCAACATAAAACTTATGCCCTTCCCCTTGTACAAGGTTGCTGCATCTTTGTAAAGTGACTGGAAGGACTCAAGCTCTTTGCTGAAGTTCACAAACAACATGCCCTGTAAAAGTCAAAATTTGGAACTGAATAAATTCATGTCATAATAATTGACCATTATGCCAGACATGATCTGAGTAGCACTCAAGGAGCACAAGTTACAAATTCAAAAATAGTATAAACTTAACGTGCGGCATAAGTGAGAAAATTCGGTTCCAAGATTGAATAATTAAACAGATATTAGTCACAAGTCACACTAAAAGTTTTTTCAAATTCCTGATCTCTACCAGCAATTTCAAAACAATGGCTTTACCATTTCTGCAGATCATTAGAGAAATGTACAATATTGATAACAAGTTGTCAGAATATCACTTATTGGTGCATAATATGGAAGTGTGTCTTCAGGTTGCTTGAAATAATGAAATGTCATCAAATGGAACTAAATTTCAGGAGAATACAGTTTGATTTTCAGAAGCATCACCATAGCTTCAAAATCATATAGAAGTGTCCCCTAAGTCGTACCAAAGATTAACACATAATGCTTTTCGAATTCAGGAAATTACAAAAACCAACTCATCTCCAACACTGTGGTGGAGTTAATATTGTCATCTTAACATATGCTCCAATGAGAAACATTTAGCAGGTAAACAACACTCTTTTGGGGGTAAAGATACACCCGTAACGTGCACAAGAACATGCTATAACAATAGAAGTGATCACAAAAGCTAGATAGTATCTGTGCTAATGAAAAATAACTCATTTACGTTAGTCACAGTTTGCATATATTGCCATATCTACAGTTTGAGCTTTAGATATGAACAGCAGGAATACCTTGTCACCAGGACTACTGAAGAACTTGTTAATATATTCATGGTTGTTAGGATTACTATCCCACACCGTCAGAATTGGAACAGTGGCTTCCTCGATGAATTTCTGGATGGCTTCAACTTCAAAATTCTGAAATACAACCAAAGGGACACTGTCTGATTAAACAAATGCCAAGTGAAAATATGGTTAAAATGCTGACATAGTTTATTGAAACACAAAGACATGCCTGGAAATCAACGAACAGCTCATCAAAGGGCTTGAGCAACCGAATGGTTGGTTTGCTGACTGATTCACCACGGGGAAGGACTTTAGCATCCAGGGTATGGGCAAAAGAGTAGTCAGACCTTAATTTCTCTGCCAAAGACATGAAATTCTCGAATTCCTCTCCAGAAAATTTAGGGAACACACCAACCTAGAAAAAAAAAGGAAAAGTTACAACAATTCCAAGATAAATACAGAAGACAGATATTGAACCTATTAAGGCAATTAACTTACAATAAAGACATCTTTCTCATCAATAATACTTGCAGCATCTTCTGCTGATTTAATTTCAGCTGATGCAGGACCAACTTGTTTCTTCAGGTATTCAACAATGCCATCGGCTTCACGAGGTCCTTTGTATTCTTGGCTGATTTTACCACCGTTTCTTAAAATTTTAATGGTGGGGAAACCTTGAATCTCAAATTGGGTAGCTAGGTCCCTATTCACTTCCTCATTCGCATCAACTTTAGCAAGAACAATCGGAGGATCGTGGCTGCTCAGTGCAGCTGCAGCTTTCTCATACTAAAAACAAATCAAACAAAACCAAGAACCAATTAAGGACATTGCTTGAAAGGTACAGACGAAATTAACAGACAACAAAATGGAGAAGTAACTTACCTCAGGAGCAAGAGCCTTACAATGGCCACACCTGTTACAAATAAAACAAAACACAATCAAACTAGATGCATAAGAATGATCACTTGCACAAACAAAACAGTGTTAACAAATTTGTAAAGCATATGAAAAGGCTAGGCTAATCCCTTTTCATGCCACCAGTTTCAGAAATTGCTGGTCAGATGAGTAATCCCTCCTGTCCAGTCAAAAGGTTCACGTTCACTTTTGTTAACTTTTTTATCTTTCGTAACAACAAAGTACAACTCAGTTACCAATAGGTCGGGAGTTCCGTTTCAAAAAAAAAACATCTAATTTAAATCGTATAAATATAGAATTATCTTAACAAAATTTTCTAAAACACAAATAACGATATAATTTAGGTGTAAATCATTTGTGACCGAACGGTAAACAAAAGTATATGGGAAGATTTTGATCGGACCTACTACAACCTATAATAAGCAATGTACATGTACAAAACAAAAATTCACTCCTATCAAAGCAATTAAGCTGATCAGTTCTTATGTAATTAGTCATCCATCAACTAAACTTGAATTAAGCAAGTTACACCTCTTAATAAGTAAAATGCATGATGAGTGAAAATCAAATTCATTTCTATGTGTTTTTTTTTTGAGATATCTTCTATGTGTTCAGTCATCAGTAAAGCAAAATACTGTACACTGAAACAAAATCAGATCAAATCAATCAAACAAAGCACCAATTCACAAACAAAATCAGATCAAATCAATCAAAGTAGGCAGAAACTCATACCAAGGAGCGTAGAATTCAACGACGATGAAGTTGTGCTTGGCAACGACGTCGGAGAAATTCGAGTGATCCAAAGTCAAAACCTTTTCACCTTCATCTGCAACAGATACATTCAGTAACGCCAGAAAACAAACGAAAACCCCCAAAATTACCCTAGAAGCCATTGTTATTGGAATTTTCTTCTCTCAATTTGCATGTGACTGTAACAGTAGAGTGAGAGATTTAAAGAGGAGTGAGTCCACGCGAGGTGGATGACGTGGCGGACCCGGATTGGATAATGAGACGTAGGTTTTTGACATTACACGACTGCTGTAATAAAGTGAGACATTAAGAGTAAATAAGCACTTAATTACCTACAAATGGTAGTAAATATTTGTTTATTTAGAATGGTCCAATGCTTTAACAAGGTAATCCACTAATCACTCAACCCAATCCAAGATTTTCCTATATTTTGGTTAATTAATTATCATTGGCGGATTTTTTACAAGTGTATGTGGTTAGAATAATTATTTACATGTTGTAATTAAGTAAGTGAACGGAGATGATTTACAATATATTTAAACTAGAAGATTTGAATTTTTGTATAGAATAACGGAAAATGAAAATGAAAATCATTTCAGTGGATAAAAGGAGTACTAGTCATGAACGTTGACTAATCTATATATCTATATATTCTATAAATCAAATATATTTCAAGCCTCTACATTGAGCCATGTCATATGTCACTTTGTACAAATACTTTTTCCTGATTGGTCCAAATTAAAAGTGATGGCAAAACGAAATGTTCTGATTGGTCGAAAATAATTCAAACTTATCTCGGGGTCAATAATGTAATAAAGCCATTCTTCAGGGGCAATAGTCTAATAAAATCATTCTCATTTAGACAGACAGCCAAAACAGACGGCTCTCAAGTCTCTTTGCAGCCATAAATCGCTTCCTTTCTCCCACCGTCAACACCTTCTCCCATTTCACTTCTTCTCTCCCACCGTTTGTCATCGCGATTTCTGTGCCAGCCCGTAGCAATCACTCGATCGCATCCCAATTCGAGCTCGGAGCCACCGTCAACACAGTCTCTTCGTCGCAAGCACGCGATTTCTGTGCCAGCCCAATTCGAGCTCGGAGCAATCATGCGATTTCTGTGCCAGCCGGAGCCACCTTCAACACAATCTCGCAGACCGATCCCAATTCCTACATCGCCGATAAAGAAATGGATCGCAGATCGATCCCGTCTCTTCTTCAGAATCCCCAATCGATCCAGTCTCTTCATACTCCCAAATCGATCCAGTCTCTTCACACTCCCACTAATGAAGGTATCTCTATTTTGGTTATTTACGTAGTCCTTCTTTGTTTAGATTAATTCACAGTTGACTTTAGTCTTTCATGTATTTTGTTTTCGTGGTTTAATTTACTTATTCAGGGGGATGAATAGTGATGAATTTTACCAAAGTCAGTTTTGTATTGTCTGTAAATGTAGTAGTTTGAATTTTTATGTGGGTTATCTTTGGGTTTGGGCGTTTGGCAAATTGTGTTATTGTGATGTTGCATTATGACAAGTAATGATTCAATCATCTTTATTGACATCAAGCTTTGCAGGGGTGAAATAAAAACAGGCTTTACTTGGCCACATTTGTAATCAGAGCAGGACAAAGTGTCAAGACTTTTAGAATTATACTCCAACGGGCACTTACTTCCTGCAGCTGAAAGTTTCAGGGCAAATTTTACCATCGAATTTGCGATAATGAAGGTAGATTAGATCGATATAACTTTCTTATATGCGAATGTAATTTGGTTCCATTGCAGACAGTCATATGTGCTCCCAAATCACAATTCATAGCATTCTTTGAATATGTTATTTATTTTTACGTTTTCTGGCAGGAATCAATGTGGCAGGGACCGATGTGGCTTTTCACATACATATATCTTCGAGAATGGATCGATGGGTCGTGGGGATTGGGGATGTGAAAGAATGGCGTATGTCACTTTTATTACTCAAGGTTACTCTTGGATGAGGCAAACTATTCAATCATGACCTAAGAGACTACTCTCTCTGTAACACACATAGGTATTTCCCAACGAAAGGAAGATCATATTTTCTAATAATTATATTGGTTTTTCATGAGATATGGATATGCAGAAAGTCCTGATATAGATGTTTGCTTGACTTGATTTTCTCATGTACTGAGAGCCATTGATGGCTCAGATATATGTATATATATTCTGGTGAGCAAGTTAATTATATTTGATTAACAAAGCATGTATCTGTTTTGTAGAACTTGGTTTATTATATTCCTGTACAACTTTTGGTTGAATTGATTGATCATTCCTTTAATTGTTGCAGGCTTGCAACTTTAATTAAGATAATTAGTATATGTATACTGTATGTATCACCATTGCTGTTACAGTGATCTTTTTTTCAGCACCACGGTAGATATATGTTACTGCTCTATGTCACGCATGGCTCTCTCAGATATCATTCTACAGGACCTAGGTCACAGCTCATATGAGATATGCCCTGTGTTTCGAACTGGACTCGAAACTGTTGCAAAGGCACCCTCACGTGAAGCACATGAGAGAATTTACGATCTATTGATTTTGAGCATGCAAGGTGGTTTAGTAAGTATAATAAAAATGACTTTTCTTGTGCTCTACATAGAATGAATTTGTGATCCACACGTGTAAACTTATACTACATCTATTTGCTAAGATTTGGCAAGCTTCAATTGATCGGTTGTTGTTCTACTCCCCTGTTTGATTAAATTGGGAATTTTCGAACTTAACATAACTGAAATGATTTAAACTGAACTGAACTGAAGTAAATTAAAGTAAAATAACCTAATTTGAAGTGAGCTGGAATGGATTCGATGGGGCTGAATTTAAGATGAAATTAACATAAAGAATTCAAATAATACTCCATCTTTGTGAACTGTCTCCAAAATTGACAGAAAATAGTGATATTGGGGTATTATTTTATACAAATTCGACAATGATTAAATATAGTTTCTCTTAAAAGGACAAATTCGACAATGATTAATTATACAAACACCCCGACTTTGTGACAAATTATAGATAAACCCAGCTTCCGTTAAAAGTGTGAACCCTTAAAAATCAACGCAGTCAACGTTAATGATATCCTCAAAAGTAATTTACAAGATAAATCTTAAATTAGCACACGAAAAATCAAATTAAATAGTTGAATCAAAGTGTGACATATTTAAATTTTGAACATATGTAAATTTTATCACGAATACACAAACGTATTTGTATCAGACAGTCTATGATACAGAGACTGACCTATATATATGTTGTCAGTTTATAAGACATTTTCTCTTTTTGCTTCATCTAAAAATAAATTACCTAGAAAGCCGTATACTACGAAGATCTGTCTTTCCCGTCCTTACCCGACAATGAGAGAACAAAGAAAAGGCATTCCACACAAATGTCACACATTCAATTTGTGTCCTGGTTTCACTAACTAATAATCTTCACCGATATTGCCTTAGAGTCTAAACTCTAAATGTCATGATAAATCCTTGAAAGTACACCTTACATGTCTAAACTCTTAATGTCAGACTCTTAGTATGCACTTGGCTTTATTTTGCTTGCGTACATGGGCTGTTCTTCTTAGTACTCTGCTAGAAAGGCGTGGATGTTTACCTCAACACACTTATCTTGATTATACAATCACAAACTTGCTGGCTGCTGTTATTATTGCATTCACATTTGACCATTTTGGAAGAGACATGTCCATTGAAGATTCAGATTTTTTATGGCAGGTACTATGGAACAGATTTCCATCTCACGACAACTTACTACATCTAAGGATACTCAGTGAGGATGCATGGAGTTGAATTCTGGTTTATGAGCTGCAGGAAAAGGGCCGGTGAATTCGGTTATAAACGTTCTCAAGAAGGCAATGTGGAGTAGTGTGTGCGATGGGTCTACGGTTGGACAGAACTCAGAAGCTGGTCATCAGGTAAATAACAATAAAGATCAAATGTTCACTGCGGAGGACTAGAGGTGGTTTCGTGAAGGAAGGGGTAATCTAAAAATCATGCTCCTTTTCGCAAGCTGGGAGCTGAATCCTTTTATGTGCTTCATGTAATTTGTGTGGAGATAATTAGCTTGGTTTAAATGGTTCTTGTGGTTATTGAATTATTTGTATAGTAGTTCTGGCCTCTGGGCCTTATTAATTGTGCATTCCTAATGCGCACAAGATGTATAGTTAAATCTATTAATAAAACTTTTGGTGTCTAATATCTACTTTCATGAGTCAATTATAATAATGATGTTTCATAATTTAGTTTCTGTCTAATTTAACAAGATGTATTTTCTATATGATTATTGGTAGATCTTGGTAGATAAATTTGAACCGGATAAAATTTTAGAATACACTAAAATCTTTTCGGGTGTTTACAGTTTACAATAAGGTTTTGTTTAGTTCACCTTAATTTCATTGGTGTTTTGTTCAGTTCAGGTTTGCGTAGTTCAAATGTATACTTGAATTAAGTTCAATTCAGGTAAATTCAGTTCAGGTTCATTTTGTTCAGCTCAGTTCAGATAATTTCAGGTGAACTAAACAGGGTCTAAAACCGTTTTTGTTTGCAATCCACACTCGAACCTTTCAAATTGACAACCGACACTAAAATTATATGAAACCGAGGATAAATGAATGATGATTCCATTGACTTTCTGATATAAAACAGTAATACTTTTGCCAGGACCATTCGGTCGATTCAACTCCTAGAATTCACCTCGCAACAGTTAAAATGGTTGTTGTATATTATAAAACAGTTAGCTAATGTTCATGGGAAAAAAAATTATGTGTCGTAAATAATTGATATTCATCATGAAATAATTGATGTGTAGTGTAAATAGTCGATGTTTCATGATAAACCGTTGATGTTTACCTAGAAATACTTGATGTTTATGGTAAAATGATGTTTATTGTGATTATAAGTTGATGTTTACATGTGGTCTGTTTTGAAAAGACAACTGTTTTTAGGTGGTCCTTCCCAAATTTTTCCTCTTAATAAAAAAGTGTCGCCCCGCGCCCTGCACAACAATCTTCATCTCCCATATTTTATTCTTTTACTCTCATATTTTTTCATCCTTTATCCATTTATCTCTCCTACTTTGTAGTTGAACCGAGGGAATCTATTTGTTTTAGAGTAATAAATAGAGTCTAAATGATCCCAAAGTGGACTCAGGCTCGAACCCAAGATAGGGGTCATAAACGGGTCCGAGTATGATTCACTTCTAGGGCCAGCTTTTTATCTATGTCAAGTCTCTTACGAGTAAGGCTCCGTTCAATTCGTATGAAAATCTCCGAACTAAACTAAACTGAATTAATTTGACTTGAGCTGAACTTATTTCAAGTATAAATTTCAACAACGTATACTTGAATTGAACTGAAAAAATATGAAATTAAGGTAAATTGAATAGAGCCTATGTGTCAGGTTTGGGCATGGGTAAGATCCTACATAATCATGTCAACGGGATCTATACCGCAAAACTCTATTCAAAACCGTACAAAATCCACTCAAATTGCTATAAAAACTATTCTAAGTGTCAGAGGGTTCAATGTACGATAATATTTTTTTTTGAGGAATATTGACCAGTTTTGCAAGTTATGAAACGGCGATATTCATATTCACTAAATTATCCCGGTGAGCAGCTCGCCATATAATTGCTGCAAAAATGATAATTGGAATACATGGCTCCCAAAAAAATGTGAGACAATTTATCATGTAATATGCAATGTTCTACCTTCCTATTAAGTCAATGTTAGTTCTATGCCACTTCAACTAGGCTCATATTGTTATGCGAAGATAAGGTGTTTAGGCGAACACATGATTGTAGGTTAAATTCAAATAGTCTAAATTTTATTTGTTAAATTCTTATTTAAATATATTTAGCTAGTATTGTCATCATCCGACATTGAGAACCCTGGGGATTCCTTGAATGGACTCATCACATGTATCTGAACTGGGTTTGATGGAGATCAACATGACGATAAGTTTATATCGAACCGCCTAATGATGATGCAATATGCTCTTAATGGAGCAAGCTACTCCCTCCGTCCCACAAAACTTTACCCACTTTCCATTTTCAGACGTCCCACAAAACTTTACTCATTACCAAATAAGGAAGCTACCCCACACTAAAACATTATTTTAATATCAATACACTTCTTTATCACCACACATTCTCAAAAAGTAACCTACCCCACTTACTTTTTCATTTTTACTCCATTAC
>JAYMSL010000681.1:0-21772 GCA_036897195.1 Plantago coronopus
AAAGAAAAATACTTCATCATTCGGGTGTAACCGTCTATTATTCATCAGTAATCCCAAATGAATAGTGACTCTTGTAGGAATAGGAATACGTCCATGTTATTTTGGACTCGGATGTAGGAAGTAAACAACTAAGTTTCACCTGTTCGGTTAAAAGTCAAATTCTTGGGAAAGACAGTTTTTCCCTAGTATAACATAAGAACAAGTTGTGTTTTGGATAGCTCTAGCATATTTTAAACTTATGATCGAGTGTTTTTAAGCCTATATTGAGTGTTTTATACAACTCTTTTTCAGTAAATACGAAAAAGTCGTCTTTCCAAGATTGTCTCGGTTTAAAAAGGGCCTTGACATGCAATTATTAAACTTTTGAGGGTGGTATCACAAGAAAGAAAAAGACTAGGGGCTTGAAGTAAACTTTTCCTAGTACTTCACAAAACAAGAACTAGAAATAAAAAGAGAGAAGAAAAACCGAATATTCAACGGAAGATCTGGAAAAAATGCTTCAAGATATTCGTTTTGCTTCAAAAAAATTCCCGCAAATCGATTAACAGAAGCTAAATAATTCATCTTTCTATAAATCTTCGCTGTTTCAACTCTTTTTCTTGCCTTTATTAATTTCTCTTCCAGCTCCTCTTCTTCTTGCTTTAACAACAAACACATTCCCTGCAACTCTGCTTCCATAGTTTCTTGCCATTTTCAAGTAAATTCAGAAAAGCCCACTTCATAATCTGTCAAAAAAATTTGATCTTTGGAGCTTGGTATTGAGAATTAAAGTCCATATTGTGTTGGATTTGGAAAATGACTATTGTGGAGTGCAAAGGAGTGGATGATGAGAATCCTCCTCCGTATTTCGAATCGGATAATCCTGGTCCCAGGCGTATTGCTCTGTTTGTTGAGCCATCTCCATTCTTGTAAGATTCTTTTAATATATTATTTTTGAAAAAAAATTCATTTCCAAATGTAGTTTTATTAGAGTATGGTAATCTTGTTTATTGATCAGTTTCAGTTTCTTGCAATGTTAATGTGGTCTTTGTTAGAGGATTGTGCTAGTCAACGTTTGTTTGATGTTGCTGGATTGTTACATTTATGTGTTCATATGAGCTGTGCAGTTGTGTTTATAATGTCTGTCATCAAATTTAGCTTTACAGTTTATATCAGCATTTTACCACGTGCTAATTTGGAATTGAAGACTTGTTGTATCTTGTGTGATATCATCCATTACTTTGGATTGCATTTGTTAACCATACGAATTACAGTTTGATCAATGTGTTAAGTTAAGCTGTTTGATTGTCGATTCAATACGTTTATTGCTGCAGTTTAGTTGATCTTCGTTTGTTATGGAATTATATGCAGCTATGTGTCTGGATACAAAAACAGATTCCAGAATTTCATCAAGTATCTACGTGAATTGGGTGATGAGGTATGTTCTTATTCTTTTAGATTTACTCCTCGGACCGTGTTGATAATGGTATAATACTTCTACTGTTCTACATGTAACTATGTGAATAACGTGCAGCATTGTCGTTATGGAAGTTCTTAAATCAGCCTAAACTTGTATAGAGAGTTCAGCTTTGGCTCTTAATTATGTGGAATAGGACTTGGTGATGCATTATGAAACTCCATACACCAACCAAATGTGCATTGATGCTTTGGTAGTTAACTGGACCTATCACTTTACCTATATTGTGCAATGCTGATGGAGAGAACCGATGAAAAGAATATTTGAATTGATAACACTGAAAAGTAAGGTTTATATGGCACACATGTTAGCATTTGTTGTGATTTCAGTTAGTATCTTGTAAGCTAGATGATGTAAGAAGATGCTCCAACTAACCTTTTGAAAAGTACGCTAGCCTATCAATTTGTATATTCCATATGTGGAAATCAACTACCTTATCTCTCAACTTATCAGCTAGGGCTCTATATAGAGCTTTAGATGATTACAAACAATAAGATTTCGAACTTCCGTGTTGGTGCAGGTCATGGTTGTGACAACACATGAAGGAGTACCACAGGAATTCCATGGAGCTCAATTGATCGGCTCAAGAAGGTTATTTTCTTGTTTGATGAATGATAGTTTTGCCTTTCCTTTTGCGCCTTCATCCTGTCAAATTTGATTCCTTCATGTGCTGTTATGGTAGAATCTTGCTTTCACATGAGGCATGGCTTTTATATCACATTAAGTTTTGGTTTGTAAAATGTTATTAGGCCATGCAATTTGTTTTGATAATTTTTTTGTGTGAACTCTCTTGCAGCTTTCCTTGTCCCTGCTACGAAAAGGTACCCCTTTCACTTGCTCTTAGCCCAAGAATTATCTCAGCAGTTGCAGAATTCAAGCCTGATATTATACATGCTTCATCTCCTGGTGTTATGGTACATTTTTGGCCTATCAGTTTTCACATTTCTGCTGGAAAATAGTTTCTGAAAGCAAACTTGTATATTGATGCTCAGTTGTTTTGTTCAATTTGTTGAAGGTATTTGGAGCTCTAGCCATTGCGAAACTATTATCTGTCCCGATAGTTATGTCATATCACACACATGTGCCAGTGTATGTTACTCTCACTTCATATATGATCATTTATCCCAAGTCTTGCATGAATTTTAAGTTCACTCCCTTTTGTTTAGTTCACTATAAATGCATCGAAATATAACGAAGCATGTGCTTCGGTAAAACCATCTCATGCTTGATGAAGTTGCTTTCTTTTGTTTATGAAATTCATGTTAATTCTCTGCTAAATCTTACAGATATATCCCGAGATATACCTTCAGCTGGCTTGTTCAACCTATGTGGTGGGTCATAAGTATGTCATGAGTTTTTGTCTTGCCTTCGTTAACTACTTTTGTTCTGCATTGTGTGTGATTACTGAGAATTGCATCATCTCTTGACAGAGTTTCTGCATAGATCTGCTGATCTAACACTTGTGGTCTCATCTGCCATTGGAAAGGATCTGGAGGCTGCTGATGTGACAGAAGGTGAAGTTTAACACCTCGAATAGTTGAATTAAATAGTTTATTCCACAACCAAACTTGATCAACAATTAAAATTCTGATAACCCTGGATTTTTCGAGCCTTCTAAGTTCTAGCCGTCTGAATTAAGTGTCTGTTTGCAAAAGAAAACCTGGATTATCGTGAAGTGATTAATTGAAGTACAATTAGGTAAACTTGGACTATAGCCTACAGGTGAACCTACTCTTCACAAAGTATGCTGAGAAACTCTAATTCCAAGGGATTTATGAGAATGAGTTAAATAGCTGCTTAAAAGAAGCTCCTTTTCAGATTATTATAAGCTAGATTGATCACAAGCTGGTTCTGCAAACAATTTCTCTGTGATTTTGCAACAAACAAGCTGTAATCCATCCATTCACATCTATATATGGAAACAGGCACTAAGTTCTTGTACCTTGTTTAATAACACATCATGAATATTGGATTGGTAATTGACGCTGAAATTGTTTCTTCTTGGCTGATTTCAGCTAATAGGATACGCCTATGGAACAAGGGTGTTGATTCTGATAGCTTCCACCCCAGGTATTACTCCGAAGAAATGAGATGGAAACTTAGGTAAGACTTCTGTCATCTGCTGCTGTCCATTGACATGTCTTTCTTCTACAATCTGTACTCACATATTGCCTTCTCTATTAGTAACGGAGAGCCCGACAGACCGTTGATTGTCCACGTGGGGCGCATTGGACGTGAAAAGAGTTTGGATTTCCTCAAAAAGTATACTTTCTCTCTTTGACAAGATCTTTCTTGAGATTTTCCTGCTCTTGTTGATGTCTACTTATATATCTTGTTACATTGGTGCTGAATACTGAAAACCTACTGTAACAGGGTTATGGACGAACTTCCAGAAGCTCGAATAGCTTTCATTGGAGATGGGCCATATAGGTGAGATGGAAATCCATTTTTGTTTGCTTTACTATAAAAAATATTGGCTTAAATTTTGTGTTGCATATGCATCAAACTAGTTTTTGAAGTTCATCTAATATCTATAACATCATCAAAAAGAGGAATGCTGTCTGTGTAGTTGATCCTGGTTATATATTATCTGTTCGTATTTTGATGTGGAAGGGGATTTTTTTTCTCGTAGAATAGCTTTGCGATCTAGCTTCGTGAAGTAACATTTGGCCTCTTTAAGAGTACTTAGTTTGTCTTTGTTTTCCTGTTGCAGAGAAGAGCTGGAGCAGCTGTTCAGTGGCATGCCAGCGGTATTTACCGGAACATTACTAGGAGAAGAACTCTCACAGGCTTACGCCAGTGGCGACGTCTTTCTCATGCCATCAGAGTCCGAGACACTAGGTCTTGTCGTATTGGAGGCCATGTCATCAGGACTTGCAGTAGTCGCAGCTCGTGCTGGAGGAATCCCAGACATGATCCCCGACGATCAGCAAGGTAAAATCGGCTACCTCTTCACTCCAGGTGATCTCGACGATTGCTTGAGCAAAGTGAAACCGCTTCTTCATGACCGTGCACTACGAGAAACAATTGGAAAGGCCGCACGTATAGAAATGGAGAAGCATGATTGGAAGGCTGCCACACGTAAGATTCGCAATGAACATTACAACGCAGCAAGCTGGTTCTGGAACCGAAAGAGAGTAGAGTGCTTGGAACCGATCCAGTGGTTGTTTCGACGCCTCTTCTTGCGGCCCCGTGCCATTGAGGATTGATGCTACATTTTTGCTGGACTTTTAGCATTGCAAATGTATGATATCAAGATCTACAAGGCATCAGCAAGTGGAGCAAGGTTAATGTAGGTGAATAAAGTCTGTGATATTGGTATTGCTCAATTGTATGTATGTGAAATGTAAGAAATTGAAGAACAGTATAGCAAAAGACACAGGCTGTAGATTTGATTGGTTTGTTTGTTAATTCTGTTGTATATGGTTTTTGATATCTAGCAATGAGGATTCAACTTCTGTGTCCAAATACTGTCATAGAGATTCTATTGTACATTCCTCTTTTCTACACACTCCACTTCATATTCGAATTACGTTTCTTACTTCGTTTTGTTGACTTTTTAGACTCCATTTGACCATAAATCAAATCGAGACAACGTTAAAACCATCACTATACTAATATGCTAGTAACATCATTTTTTGGATTCAATGAAACTGTTCATGTCCGGTTCATCCCTTGCTGCTCCGCCTGGCAACACGACGCTTGCATTGCTCTCCCACAACTGAAAGAAAAAAAGTCATTCACAGCCATTGATGAGGGATTCATCGGAAAATTCCTTATTCGTTGATAAAATTACCTACGGGAAGGGTTGATACCTAAGCCCCTAGAGAGCCAGAGACGAAGAAGGACGTAGTATCTATAATCATCTAAACATATTTCAGCTTAATATATTCTCTGAGTCAGAGATCAGGGTCGAACTCTCTTCTTAAAGTTTTCAAATTTACACTATCTAAAATCTTCAGAGATTTAGCTTCATAGTAATCATTATTTCACAGTCCCATTTCCTGAATTCCGACATTTGTTCTTGTATACTTAAATTATACTCGTATCTTTAATTCTGATTGAGTTGTCACCTGCTTTTATCACACTTTGTAACAATACCATGTATTGTATGTTATTCTAGTGCACCGTCTATATAGATATAATCAACTTTGTCTCATTTACATCATGAAACATGATAATGAGGCCAAATTGTACAGGAAAAGGTGATAATATTGTGATGGACGGTGATATATTAGAGTTGAATAAAATTTGAGGTAGAGTTATAAAATGCAAATACATTGCACGTTGCTAGTGAATGTTAACATCAAAGTGTCACACTACAAATCAAGAAACAAGTCTTACTCACACCACTCCTAGCTGCCACAAATACTCTTCTTTAATCCCCCACTTCAAGACAAAACTCATTCATTCACTGGATATGGCTTCAATCATGAATTTTCCCACATTTAACTCCCACTTTTGAATCGTTATCGAATTCATTTCAGATCAAATGTCACTGTTCAACGAAAAAATTTGATAGTGAGAGCAAGAATAATGCTTGTGTCAACAATGAGAGATAGAAGTATGTGATTCTGTATCGAATAAACATTATGTGGACATACACTTACTGCTACAGTGAGAGGTAAGAGCATGTGATCATATTCCATTGTCGAATAAACAGTGTTCGATAAGACTGGTTGAGAAGTGAAATAGTGCGAATTGCTAAGAAGTAAAAGAAGAAGACTTCAAATTCTATAAATCAACAAAATCTCTATATTCATCAACCAAGAAGCATGATTACTTAAAACTTACACAAAGTATGCAAAAGATCATAACAACTACCAATCAAGCACTAGTACACTCATAATTAAGCATTGTACACAACTTTTTTTTTTTTATCACAATCAACTTTGTGCCAATAGTGGATGCTTGTCCCATAGGTCCATGACCATCAACGGAACAACATTCATGACTTTTAAATCTTTCCCATATCATGTCACATTTTAGCTTTATGAGACATATTGCATGAATTCCAAGTCATTCTCTAGACCGGCCATTGTCTCCGGTTCAAGCACTACCTCCAAGTCAACACTCCCATCTCCTTTCGCGCCCGGGAAGGCCGATATTTTGCCATCGAACTTATTCGCCTTGCCGCTTCTTACTGCCAAGGGCCGTCCCCACCCGAAATCGTTGTCATACATCGGAAACCTAGGCGAACTTCCCATTGTGATCATTGCTCCGTCGAAATTCCCTAATGGGAACAACCTAGGATTACTTTCCCAATCCTTAACCCCGCGTCTCACAGTAGCATCATCATGTGCTACTACATTCTTATGTAGACGATCTGCACCCCAACTTAAATCGTTCGCCAACAACTCACCAGCAGTAGCAAAAGTTGGAATACTTTGAATCGCGTTCCCAAAATACAATGTCTCGAGACGTGGTTCGAGCCTGTGCCTACAGTTGACCGCCATCCTAAACGTGGTCATCTTATCATCCTCTAATTTCCTCGCACGTGTCACTGATCTCCACAATTGAGCACTGAGCGATTGAAATGATGAGATCTCACTAACGGTCCAACTGTCGTTTTTTCCCTTACCTAAAATCTCGAGCTCAGGTTTTCGGGTCGGGTTGTTAGCTCGAAATTTCAATTTCAAAATCGATTCTCGACTGAAATGAAAAATCTTCTCGCGCATAGGCGCGTCACTATCAAATGTGACTGAGGGTCCTCCGGGAGGGAAATCGAGCACGGCTGGAGTGTCGAAAACAGTCTCCCGACTGAAATTTGGCATCTTCGAGATCTTTTTCTCCCCACGCGCCACCGCTGCAAACACATTGAAGAAGTTCCAGAAGGACGTTCCGTCCACAACAGCGTGGTTCACCGTGCATCCAATGAAAACGGCATCGTTTAGCTCAGTGACCTGTAATTAAACAGATTAAATCAATCACAAGAGTTCAATTACAAATGCAGGTTAATTGTAGGTAGATTTGGGAAAGATAAAATTCAAACAAGTGGCATAAAACAGAGTACTATAAGGTATTGTGATGAAATAATTTTTTATTTAAGTGAGCGAAATGATTATTTGAAATCAATTTTTTTTTATTCTAGACGGTAAAATTTTGTTTATATTAATTAGAGAAAAGCATAAAAGATATTCGAGAAACAACTCAATAATAATATTAGTAGTACCTGAACAGTCATGAGGGGCTTATAATGGCCGGCATAGCTAAGCGTGTCGTCTAATTGGAAGAATCGACGGAAGGTGGAAGGAAGGTCGTTGCCCGGCGGGGGGAGGAGGGTGGTGGTGGAGAGGTGTGGGGCCCGTGCGTGATAAAACTCGACACCTTCGTCATTGCAGAGGATATGGACATGCCCGGTTGTAGATGTGTTTAAGCGTCCGGCAAGGGCAGGGAAGGAAGATAGTGTTTTGGAGAGCGATAGTTTGAGGAGTGGGAGGAGCGCGATGGATGGTGGTGGCAACGGGAGGAGGACGCCTTTTTGGATGTATTGACACGAGAGCATCGGGAGATCGGAGACGGAGAGCTTGAGGGAGGGTATGGTGGAGGGTTGGTCCGGTTGTATGGTGGATTTGGAGATGATCACTACTGAAGATGAAGGCATTGTTGTTTTTAGTTTGTTTTTTGTTAGTTGTTTTTGGATGTTTTGAGTTGGGACTTAGGAGGGAAATGGACGGAGTGTTATATAGTGGTGACAAAGTGAGTAAATGAGTGTGTTGTGGATATCATAAATTGGAGGTTTTGAAGGCTATTTATACAATTGGAATCTTCTGTTCATGCTCATAAGATTCTTAAACATGCTTACTTTTCTTTTGGTGCACAGTTTGGTTGGCGCAACTCGATAATTATATCCTCAGTAGTTAGAAAAAAAATCGGATCAGTACGATACTTTTGGTTATAAGTTCGAATTTTAGTGTGTCTTATGTCTTGGTTGAAAAAGATTAGATCCATTCAGTTAAGCTCGGTTCATTTTAGGTTTTCTTGATTGAGATATATATTTTAAAGAAGTTTAGTTCAGTTCGGTATAGTTTACTGCATATTCGTTCGGAGATTTTCAGTACTAGTTGGAGTTCTAGTTTGAACAGGAGTCAGGACATGTGAGTATTGTTCATAGTTTAGGCAAAAAGTGGACTTTTAAACGTTTGTATTCAAAATTTCGACTGGAATAGATTCGCCGCGTGAGATTATATTGCAAGTGAAATGTTCCTAAGAATTTGTAACTAAGCTAGTACAATGAACCAGCTGAAGTATCTTCTGTCATTAGATGGGTAGATGAATTCTATCCATCTATTGTGAAGTGGCTACAATAAGATTGAATGGATTCATGCACCTTAGGGCTTAGTGTGTACTATTTCACATTTGCCTTTTACAATGTTTATGAACTCGATTAAATTTAAGGTGTTATATCTAGTACTCTATTCATAACAAACGGTTAAACATTGTTCATAAACGGAAACAATTACTCGATTAGTAGTGTGTGTTGTGCATCAATTGCAATGATGCTGATATATTTGGACACTTGTCGACTAACTACATTCGTTTGTTTTATAAGGTGTCCTTAATTGTCACTTATGACCGGTAATCATGTGATTAGTGATTAATGAAGTTCACTGTGTTCCTTTTCCTTTTGTCTTTGAGTGTGTGTTATGGTGTAACTTCATGTGAGTCATGATCTGATCCTAATCACCCCTAATAATGTGGTTTAGTAAAACATACGTACTTAT
Organism: Plantago coronopus; assembly: GCA_036897195.1. Taxonomy (NCBI): domain Eukaryota; kingdom Viridiplantae; phylum Streptophyta; class Magnoliopsida; order Lamiales; family Plantaginaceae; genus Plantago; species Plantago coronopus. The sequence goes on from JAYMSL010000681.1 coordinate 9,181, forward strand.
CTTGAATTTTACAAATGCAGTAATATATATCCATTCAAACATGATTAATAATTCCACTCTGTTGATGATTCAGTACTTGCATAAATTGCCTGTGAATTCTAATTTAAATCATCACTAGTACGAGTGAAAACGTAAAAAAATCACATTTAAGACATCGATTTCGAAGATGGACAAGTGCATTTCATTAAACATGAGTAGAAATTGTACAATCAATTATATTTTAAAGAAAACATAGTCTTAAAAGAAAATATAGTTAATAATAAATTATCGAATATTCTCAACTCAAACCGACCAACTCGGTTAATCCAACCTTGAACATTTAAGTACACAAAACATATGGGGTTCTGTACTTGTGGTCATCTTTTGCTCCCTTAATGATCTTTGTATTAGGTCCCAAAACATGGGTACTAATTACTAATCACTTTCTTTAATGCATATTTCCTGTTTAATTTTCTTCTTTATAAACTAGAAAATCTGTTTATAATCTTGAGTGGGAGACAAACATAGCATAGTGGAACGAATAATCAACTTAGAATTAATCACTTTGCCTTAGATTAAATTATCATAATCAACTTAGAATTAATCTTTAAATTGAGTACTTTTAAGTTTAAAAACATCCAATATACACGTGCTTCAATTCTTCCAGGCCTTACTTGTTTAATAGAGTTGGCTCTTGGAGCTAGGTTATCTTATTTGTGGTTCTATCAATGGCTTCAACGTATCATCGAAAAATCATACATACATGTAATGTGATAACCCGATTATTCGAGTTAGGCCAGTTTAGTTTTAAATTGATTAAGTTAGAGTGTTAGACACATTCACTAGTATGATATTGTCCAATTCAAACTAAAATAACTACAATTTTATTTCCTTTTCAGAATCTGATGCATTCAGCCTCTTCTCGTATCTGCTCTGATATCTAGATAAAATCTCCGTATTAAGATTTTGACATGTAAAAAATGAGGATTGAAACTTGAAAGTGAGATATATCTCTAAAATCCTAATTTTGGCTCTATTATCACAACCTAGATAAACTTTTGACTTATTACAACAAATATCTTTTAATTTCCCTATTCAAATTTCATCCAAGTTTGAATCTTCTAACATGATCCATTGAAGGTGGGATGTCTGAGTATGCTTGTATTCAAATAAGAAATTGTACATTTATTGTCCAAACACCATGTATGTAGATAAATATCCTTCGTTGATAGTGGCGTGTACCTTAATGACGTGTTGAGGACCCATTGGTTGAAACCCTTGTGATTGATTAATTAATCTAATCAAGAATTAGGCAAATTAATTATCGAGGGTAATGGTGGTTTAGGTTATGGATCGGGCCCATTAGAGCAATGATTTGGTTAACGACCCAAAAGAAAAGGAGAAAAAATAGAAACATATTGGCCTGTGCTGTGATGGTGTGCTGGATACAGTAGCAAATGCAATAGGTGTCTATAAAGCATTGTCGCGGTTCATGCACCCAGATGTTTATCATTACACGACTTTTATTATTTGGTGCTGCGACTATGGTCCTACAATTGTTTATCATCAACCACCTAATCTACGGAGCGTTTCGTACTCGGTTAGCAAGCTGGGTTAAACCTCTAATTCAGTTGGACAGTAAATCGTGTGTTTGACACTGAGTTAAGGTCATGACATTTACACTGTTTTTACATATTCAAAACTCCGATTATTATTTATGGGTTAAGAAATCCTGAAAACTCTAAAATATAACCGAGTGTCAATCAGTCTCCTATTTCTTTTGTTTTCTAATAATCAAATCTTGACCGTTGTTTTAGAACTATGGTTCGATAGCCGATTGAACCGGCCGAACCACTACTTTTGGTTTGAAAGTTCGGTTAAACTCTGATTAACCTTCTTGTAGGGTGGCAAGCATGCCAAGCAGAATCTCCGGTTCGACTCTTAAAACATAGATCACGACAACATGCACCGGCAATATTTTCATGGACACTATAGTCGTTAGGAGACAACAAAATAGCATTATTTTGATCCTACTTGAATTTGATATGATTTAGTAGCGGAGAGTGATCAAAGTCTCATGACTAGGAACTCTGGACATTATCCCAAGAGTATAGAGGAAGCCATTTGATACCTAATCTGTAAAAGGATTGCACTTCAGTCCTAAACCACAGAAGAGAACCTATAATTAAAATGATCTGTTTAGAAAAGAAGTGACTTTCAAAGTGTTAAGGTAAGGTATGAAGTCTCATCCCCCGCCCATGTCTAGTATATCTCCTTACAAAGTAGATAGCAAAATCATCTCGGTTATTGTTTACGGATAATTGGAATGTATAAGGGACGGTGTCACCGTGGACAGGGGATCATTTGATGATGAATACGGTCCAGGTCATGCATGACACTATCTCTTCTGCTTGCATCTGAATGAGTCAAATACGAGAACGCGGACTCTTCCTCATGTCAACCACTCTGAAAGCCCAATCCTAGACGGTCGAACCGGTGGTGTTGCTCAAAGCGAGTCCGATTCGCATACCGTTCGAAGCAGATTGGACCTTAGTACTCTGTCGATACGTATTCGAACCCATCGATGACGATATAGAAATAGTGGGAGCATAGTTTGGCCCATTCTCTGTGATGGATCCATTGATTGAAGTAGTAGTAGTAGTAGTGTTGTTGCAGACAATTATTGGATTGATGATGAATCGTTTGGTCGGAAACAACCGAAAGGAAGGAAGTCACTTATAATTCGCTTTTGTCCGATCGAATCCACACAAGAGATCTCCGACAATTTTTTGTGGGTGTTCATTAAACACTTCTCTCTAAATTCAATCCCCCTTTTTTCTTCCTATTCTCTACATTTTGCGGGCTAATTAAAGGACAATCATACCACTCCACACTTTCTTTTCTTCCATTTATCTGCACCATGCAGCTCATTAAAGTCATTGACATCCACCACTATTCATATGTCAAAGAGGTGTATGTAAAGTTGTTTAAAAATAAAAATGAGTTAAGTTTATTTAACCCTCCACAATTTTGAAATGTTGTCTGGGACGGAACCAGGATTGGATATCGGGGGTGGCGAAAATAATAATTTTGAAATTTTGTGGATAAAATGCAAAAATCTTTAAAAGTTCAATGGTAAAATATGTAAATTCAAAAATTTGAGTGGGCGAAATGTCAAAATATTCAAAAGCTTAAAAGTAAATATACAAATTTGAAAATTTGGATGACGTCACCTCTCACAGCGTCCTGTCTCCGCCCCTGTATGTGGCCTACTAAGAAGTTTTCTTATATAACAACGAGTGATGCCACACATATTATCATGATATGAAAAGTGAAAACAGTTCAAGTGTAGGCCTATCGTCCCAACGGCTAGTAGTATCCATGGTTAGATACTTAGATCTACCCACTAAGTACGGTATGGATCAATACCCTATCTTTCTTGGATCGGACCCACACTCTACTACAAGTAACAGATCCGGTAGGGTCCGGGCTTCGACCCTTATTCATATGTTCATAATCCACAAGATGTATGATGAATCAGATTTCAGTAATACTCTTACGAAGACCACTATTAAAGTCGCGATGTCAACCACAAGAGGTGACCCGTTACATTATTTGTGGTTTTTCGTTTGTATTCGAATATTAAAAACTTATAAAATTCAGGACAGGACCAGGTTGCTAGTTGATGAGCATGGGTTGGGAAAAAATTATAAGTATTTATGTTGCACAAGTTGTCATTGCAGACGTACTCTTGGGCGTCGTACATTCCCATGATTGTCAATAATTTTGATCACAATTATCGATCAACTTGCAATGTCGTCTCGGATTAAAACTATAACCCTCATGATGATTACTATATTAAATAAGGTACATTTTATCCATTTAAAAGTAGTTTTGTCACATACTTAGCTCTATTTACAGTACCTAATATCCATAAGTCACATCTGTACTTTGGATAAACAACCTTATTTATCGTTAGAAAAATAACGATTTGCAAAAATAACCATTTTTATGAAGAAACAATAGGAAGGAAGATTTGTGCAAACTCTACCTGCATGTGTTGGATAATACATGAGAAATGCAATTGTATGATCACTAATTGGAAGTTGGAACACGCCTCATCTTCTTATCCAAACTTATTCAAAATATTCGCATATTGTCGTTACGAACGGCCTGGCGGGTGCCACAGGGAGTTGGTGAGTGAAGTTTAGGAAGGAAGTGCATCTCTATGTAATTATTACTCGTATACGGTGTAACAGTTAGATGTATGTTTCAGAGTTGTACTTACCCGTTCAAGCATTAGCCTCATTCCAATACGTTCTAATTGATAGACGATGTAATGATATATTCTCGCATACCTGCCTGTTCGTAGAATAGTCAAACTAACTTCGAAAAGATGGTATCAAGAAACTAGATAGCTAGAATTACAAACACAAAAATTCTGAAAGGAATATAGAAGGGGCCAGTGCGACCTAGTTCGGCCTGCTAGACTACTAATTAAGGGGCCTGGAGCAATTTGGGCCTTCGATTGGCCAGGACGTGGACTGGACTTATATCTTTAAACACGCCACAACATGTGGGCCTAAATGACTTCAAATGGTGATATTCGGTCAAAGTGATATTTTAGCTAGTAACATGAAGTCACATCAATTGGTTCACTCTTCTACTTTCTTTGTTGTATTATGGATTAAAGATGCTCTACCGACACATATGGCCATGATACACGGTAACACGATTTCAGCGAATTACATGTTTACTGAAACTGGACGATAACTAAGTAAATGAGTCTGGAAGTTCCAAGTAGTCGATAAGTCATCTGAAACTTAAAGTTGAATAGGCTATTGTTATACACGTATACGTACGACTTCCTAGTATTGTTACATCAACTTTTTAAAAAGTCTTTGGAGCCAATCACAGGAATTAGTAATGCAAGAGGTATCTAGGTCGAGAAGTGTTCGACTTTTGTTCAGAAGTAGTAATGTTGCATCAAGTTTAAGATAAGTATGAATATTACTAAGGGTACCATAATCTAATTAGAACAAGAATATAAAGACCAGAAGCATAAAATCTATAATGATGTGAAATTTCACGCATAATCCTCCAAAAATGCAATTGAAAAGGAATGAATACCTCATCGGAATATTTTCACTAAAGTTTTTTAGTTAGTGCTGCAACTTGCAAAGCTTTATCATTTCGGAAAAAGAAAAGTGTAAATTTTTCTTCTTTTTTTTCCCTTTTTTTTTTTTTGAAAAAAAATGAAGAAAATTGAGAAAAGAAGTGGGGTTTGTTTGTCATTTACCAAAAGAGCTCTTGGAGAAATGGTGATATGCTGATCTTGAGGCCTATAAATTCTTTTGCTAGTGGATGGGACCTTCTTTTTTATTTTTTTTATTTTTTTTAATAAATTTTACTTCTTTTTTTTTCTTTTATAACAAATTGCATGAATAATGGTGGTGGACAAATACTCTTTTCAAGATTCATTCTGGATCAACAGTGATGGAAATAGTACCACCAGATATCAAACAAGAGTAAGTGGCATGACAAGGACTTGTCAACAAGTTAAACAACATTTTAACCCCATTGGAAATCGAAATTCGATAAACTTAATTTCCCGTCACATAAACGAAATATCAAAATCATGTTAACTATCTCACATCAGTTGACGAAGTGCTATAAAATACACGTGGTAAACCATAATCCTTCTTCTCCTTCAAGGATACCGTCAAGTGGTTTCTTCTACACGATAACATAGTTCATGCATGGGTTGTTCTCGTTCTTCGAGGTATGCACGCAGGAGATGATCCTCCATCCTCCTCCAACCTCCATCAATTGGTAGTTGAACCTCTTATATGATTGTGTATACTTTATGTCTAGCACAACTTTTAAATTAAGATATTTTGTTTCGCGCACTCGTAAGTTAGGATAAATATATGTACATGTTGTTGGTGTCAACTAAAGCAAAGTTTGACAATGATTTCCATTAATCCATGTAAAAAGAGGTCAAAGTAGTGTTAGCATAGACTGTAGAGACACTACATGTTAGCAATGGCACTATCAAATGATTTGATTATGGACTAATAAAGTGCCTTTCCCACACTTGATTAGGGTAATGCCTTTAATTATGCTTACATTTTTAGGGTAAATTTGGTCTTGCATTAAATCTAAACCACTCATGACCAAGAATCTTAGCAACTGTTAAAAAATCTTCAAGCATGATAAAATGTTTAGCAACATAGATTTGAGATTAAAGAGAATCAAACTTTTTGGAGACCTGCCATTGTGTTGAATGACACCTGGGAATTTTGTTAATCCACACAATAGGTTAAAAAGAACTTGACCCATAATTTCAATGCCTTAATCTACTTTCTAGTCATCAAAATAATGACATGTGTTGTGTTGAAACAGCATCTTATCTCTAATCCTAACTTAATTAATTAACCAATGATTAATATCAACGCCAGATGCTAACGCGATTTCTTCCTTAACAGAAGGGTCGTGATGAATCGAGAGCAATAATTGTTAGTATAAATTCGATTACTTGCATTGAGTAATTCCACGACTCGTGGATATATCAACATCAGACAATAAGTAAGTGGTAGATGAATTCTAGTAACAAGTAAAATGAACAGTGTTCATAGTATTTCCAGTACAAGTACTTGGATCTCAAATTATGCCTTATGATGCAGAAATGATGCATTTCAAGAACTGACATTGAGTACTATTAACAACATACTACTTTCATAATTTATCACAAGGTTCATCTAGTTCTTGAACAAGAATCATGGACAAGAAGAAATCTCCAGTTAATAATAATTAAGCTATAAATTAAAGACCAAGCCTCAATTTTTCTAACATCTCATGTACTTAATTTCTTGATCATCATCATCAAATAAGAAAAAATCAACTAACTTAAGAGCCTTTGTTAATAAATCCAGCATCGCGAAGCTAATGTTGTTGCGCGGAATGCATCTGATAAATCGAGCCATAACCATAACCCTGCATAGGATGATGATGTTCATGAAGATTGAGTCCGAACTGAGTAAAGTCTCCACTACCGTGTGGGGCATTGAACCCCATCATTGATCCATGATCAGTCGGGTCAGGGTCGTATATCACCCCATTTACCCCATTTGGATCAGAGTGTTGTACCTTGTTGTTCAACTTGTCAGGCGAAAGTGAGGACTTGGTCTCGTTAAGGTTGACAGTAGTGATATCGTGTATACTTGACCTTCGCTTATCTTTTCCTCCGGAAAGCTGCCTGATAAAGTACTTCTGAGCATGACTCGCGACCTGAGTTGGTGTCCTCGATGTCACGAAGTTGCGCGATATGTTTCTCCAATCTCCCTTTCCATACTTTTTCAGTCCCAGCAGAAATTGCCTGAGGTTTCAACATCATCAGAAATGTTTAAACTTTTAAAACTCACTTTCATATACAAGTCTTACACTACATGAAATGACAATTTTACCCCCACACTCTAAGGGCTAAGGCCAATCTTTTCGAACCAATAACCACTCCTCGTATTAAATTATTTATTGAAAAATTCAAGTCTCCAATTACATTCAACAGACAAGATGATTCTGTTTCATCTAACCCTCCAATCAGATGATCCCACGACAAAGTTTAGCAGATTTTAATTAAATTATTTAGAAACATTACGTGTCCGAAATGGAATATGAACTTCCTAAGTTTAATTTTCAATAGCCTATAGTTGAATTTTGAAATCGTCGAGCTGATAATCTAGTGCTAGTGGTTAACGATCAAGTAAACTGATTTCAATAGTTGATAAGCTAGTAATAAACAAATCTGTTTACCTGTGCTCTTCTTCAGTCCACGGAACGCCTTTCTTCCTCTCATGATCGGAACACCGACCCGAAACATTCCGTTTCAACCCCGAGTAGCCGGACCCGCTCACCCACTCCAACGTAAACGAGTTATTATTCCCGTACCCCGGGACCGGAACCAACCCGGCTTCGATATCCGTAACATCTTCCACCAGCTCCCTATACTGTTTGATCACATCACTAACCGACTTCCCGGGGATCATGGCGGCCACATTGTCCCACCGATCGGGCGTATCCTTATCGAACAATGCTAGCGCGTTTTCGAACCGCTTGTTCTCCTCTGCAGTCCATCTGGTGGACTTGCTGGCGTCCTCAAAGAGCCAGTTGGAGGTAGTAGTACTGAGAGACATAAGCCCCATTTTATCTGTGTTCATTTGTGTTAAGTATAAGGAGGTTCATGTAAGGAAAAAGAAGAAGAGGAGTGGATTTAAGGGGAGATGGAAAGAGCAGGGGATTGGTGAATCAGAATATGAATATGGGAGCTTTTTATCAAACACATGGTGAGGAATCTGGTAAAGGGTAAGTGACTTTGTGAAGGGAAATTCAAGAAGAAAGTAGATCTTGTTTAAGGGTTTGTTGATTGAGGAAGAAGAGGAGATGAAAAACAGAGAAGACAAAGTGAGGAGGAAAAGATGCAGAGGACCTATGACTAGAAAACAAAACTCAATTTAAATATATGAAACTGCCATCTCATGATCATATATAACTATATATAACTTCTTGATTGGTAAAATTCTCATACAATAACAACTCATGATGGGAGTACTCTTGTTAATTAAACCTTCAAGAATCTTACTTTAGTATGTTTGTTTGAAAAAAATAATCTGATCCGAGTAGTAGCTGATAAGATGGTTGATAATGAATTTTGCGGTGTTTTATGTTATAGAAGATTTTTCAGTTAGGTAATTGATCGCGTTATTGACACTCACAAAATAGTAGTTGATGGGGTGGTTTAGAGAGTTACGAGGTCGATATAGATGTGTGTTGAGTTATAAGGTTGTATATGAGTATTGTAGGAGTAGAGTAGTTGTTAGATTTGTCGTTAAAAAGAAAGGAGAAGATGACTCGTAGCAACTGTTAACTCATTTTATAGTACGAAAAGTGAGTTAAAGTAGTATTTAAGTCGGTTACTTGATCGACTGCCTTATTGACATACACAATAAAGACGTGAAGTTGTCAACCGATTTATTTTTGTCCATATGGAAGAATCACACTTGAGTGTTTGCATGTAACAACTATCCGAGTAGTGGCTGATAAGAAGACAGGTACGTAGATGTTAAGTATTTTCATCGGAACGGTAATAGAAGTAGAATTTTAAATATCGGTCATCTTATGAACATTGACAAGTTATACATATAATTGACGACCTCTTTATCACTATCTAGTAAAGTGAAAATCACCTTGTTATGATATTCGAATAAGTTGTGTCAGACACGCTTATACTAAAGAGTAACCATGAATGGTAATCGTAGAATAAGCAAATTACCTCTCAACTCACATAGTTTACGCTGGTACGGTGGTACCTCACAAAATATGTGATAGTACACCTCAACACGAGTTAGGTTAATTCACCCTTAGGTTAACATCGAAACTACAATATTGAGAGGGAACATGTTTTTCTATGTAATAGCATAATTTTATGTAACACAATAGTTTAAAGATATTGTACGACACACGTAAATCACATAATACAATTACGTATGAAGTTCAAATAATCACGAAGTTGTACAACATACTGTAGCGAAGAATAAACGGAACATGAATGAAGTGAGGTGAGTGTACTTGTGTGGTAATAAAGGACACACTAATAATGATTTGGGAGATTAAATGAGTACCCTAACCTAATGGTGAAATGAAAGAAGAGACTCTGACAGATGAGGGGTGTGTTAGTGAATGATTGGTTGGAAGTTGTTTTGTGGGTCCCACTCGAACTTTTTTTAATAACTTTTCACAAATAAAATAAAAAGGAAGACCCTTTAGCTTCATCAAATGCTGAAAAAGACAATCTGTCACATTTTGTATTTTTTTCTCACTTTAAACTAATTAAGATTAATTTAGCTAGCTAGCTTAATTAGCCTCTTAGCTACAAGCTATGTTCACATTTTGATCCTTACAAGTTCTTGAAAATGGCCCTCAATTATTCTTTAGAGTTGCCAAGTCTTGTTCCTTTTGGCAACTGATTTGAATGTGATTTGGCGATTCATAGTAAAAGTTTATTCGGGATCATATGATATATTTGACTTCGCGTCACGTCTAGAGGTAGAGAGGCTACTAAACTATGATTATAATTCGGTAGTAGGAAAGCGAATTATTAATAGCTCTTTTGGGGGTACACACATGGAGTCATTCTCAATTGAGAAGGAATGGACAATTAGTCTAAAATGAAAAGGAGGATGTTAATTAAGGATTAATTAGGTTGCTACACGTAGGTGCAATAATTAATCTAAAACTTAATTACATGTTTAGGTTCAATGGGAAAAAGTCCATTCCAATCTAATGACATTCTGTTCAAAAGAATAATTAAATGAGTCATGTATGATTGAAAAGGAGATCCTCTCCATTAAGTATGATGCTTTTTTAATTAGTGAAGAAGGATTAAGGTACGGACAAGTTTCAATGACTAATCTCACACTAATCATCATGGGATCATATCAAATTTGTGGTTAACCAATTCTCAATTCTTCAACTTGATCGCTCACCTTACAAAGCAGTTCCACTAAATTCGACTTTCAATGCCTATTTATTTAAAACGCTAGTGTAATAACGGATTTGGAAAGATACAATATGTAGTTTTTTACGACTATAAATTAAAGTGGCTGGTTACAGAATAACGTTCTTATATGTGATCAGTTACATTATAATTTCATTTTGTCAAACATGCAATCTTTTTTTTCTGTCCTATATATCACTCAATAGTTATATTTTCCTCCCTTCTTTTCCTTTTAGCGATTGACAGACTCTGAACTGAGTTTATTAGATGTTATGGACATAACCACTGGTACATCTATATAGAAAAATGACAGGTGTTCTTTTGTTGGTTATTTTTTAAAGAAATTTTTTTCCAATCTCATTTACACATGTCGATCTAAGGGATTATCAGAGGTGTCGTAGTTATGATGTCTTTAACATCTAACAAAACCTCTAAATTGAAAAAAAAAAGATAGAAAATAAATGTCATTAATTCCAATTTATCCAAGACATGTATATAATTAATTATAAGTGATTCTGCAAGAAAATTAATTTTTTACAGAATTTTGTCCAGCAGAAAGAACTACCTATTTTTTATAATTAATTTTTACAACTCAGAGCAATTATGCAGCATCGACTTGTTTGGTGTGTGTATATGTGAGAAGGAAGAAAAATAATAATGGACAAAAAATAATAAAGGGAGAGTTTCAATTATTGGAAGTGTAAGTAATAAAAAAAAGGAATAATACAGTTGTTGTGAAATTGAAAAATAATTGTTCTGTTGCTGCTGTTTCGTTTTCGAGCCATAGACTGGTCCTTATAAATATTCTAATCTCAAAAGTGTAGTCAGATTTAAATACAATTGTCACTTCGGGTTTATATTTATTTATTTTATTTTTAATGATGGGCAAGAGACTTTTAATAATACTCTGGCGCGCCAGAATGAGACCAATCTCTATATTTTAATGTATTATTGTATTGTATTGTATACACTATTGTTTTAATGACCAGTTCTGCCCTTATCTTCTCCGCCTCTAATTTATTGCTACGGAGTCTTTAATTTGAGGTGACTTGGGTGGTATGAGTGAAAAGAACTCTAGCTGCATTTCGAGTCGCACGCGTGTTCATAATACGGAGAATCGAGTGTTGGTTACGTGAAACGGTACTCTGTATTGCAATATAACGTCGTTGATGGGTGTATGCTTACGTTCTTGTATGTGATGTGTATACTCGACGAATGGTGTAAACACAATCTGGTTAAGAAATAAGACATTGTTTGGAAAAGAAAAAAAAAAGGTTCGTTTGTGTATGAAAATCAACTTTCATAAAAGTACTTTTCAAACTTGGAGGTAATGCTTTAAACGAGCCGAGCTCGGCTCGTTAACAAAAATGAGCTATAAATTAAGCTTGCGAGCTCGAAAATTAATGAGCTTTTTTCGAGCTTTATCGAGTCTTAACGAGCTTTTTAAATATAATATGCCTTACCGAGCTTTATCGAGCCGAGCCGAGCCGAGCTCGGTTTGTTAATCTAACGAGCATAAAATGAGGCTCGAGCTCGGCTCGTTTACCTTATCGAGCCGAGCCCTCGGTAAGGCACGGCTCGCGTAACAGCTCTACTTGGAGGTAATTGTTCAGTGTTTGGATGAGATGTTTTTATATTATATGAACTCGTGATGTGCCTCCTCGGTCATTACTTGACATAATTCCGTAGTAGACTATGTTCAATTCACCTAAAGAACTGAACTAACTGAACTTAGCTTATCTAAACTAAATTAAACTCAGCGTAATTTATCTGACCGGAATTGAATGGACCAAAATTGAACTGAATGGATTTAGAATGAACTTATTTCAAGTATTGATTTCAACTACAGAAACATAAACTGAACTGAACTTATCTTAATTAATATGAACTGAACTGAACCGAACCTAAACTGAACTAAATTAAATGAATTTTAACATAATTTCAGATGAACTGAATATAGCCTTAGCCTTACAACTCAATCACAATTTAGAATAATGAGTGGTGCATGAATTTGTCTGGCAGTTGCAAATTACACTCCAATTTGGTAAACTGAATGTGAAT
>JAYMSL010000682.1:0-21768 GCA_036897195.1 Plantago coronopus
TTTAGCCGTATGAGAATCTTCTCAATCCAACTCTTGGTATTCCATAATCAATACATCAACCAACACACTTTAAGCCTCAATTACTCTTTCACCATTTAAGGAATTTTAGTAATTCTTACTCAAGTGTCTTCTACTAATCTAGTAGATAGTACACGTTCGAGGAAACTTCATTTCCAACGTGTGGGGCCCCTTTTGGTTGAGGTACATAGTCATGGACAAACCACTCTTGGTTAGCTAAAATTCCAACAATAATGAGTAGGTACCTGCAATGAATCACCAACGTTGACGAAGAAAGAATCTTGATCAGGCGGAATCGAAAGCCAACTACCGTCTTTTAAGGCGATTTGGAGGCCGGAGGTATTGTTTGATCTTAGAACAGAAATGATTTGAGGGTCAGTATGTTCGCCAAACCCGATGATGTTCCTGGATTCTTGAACTTCAGGGCATGAAGGATAATGGTTCAGCCTAAAAACAGAGTCACTCTGTTCATCCATCAGGAGCTTACTAAACGCGTTTCTCTGTTGAATATTTAATCCATCCGCCAACATTTCAAGAATATCGCAAGCCATTTTCTTCACTGATGAGGCATACTCGTTCACCAGACACCTGAAACATGTTACAAGAGATCAAATTTACGTTAAAAACATGGTTCAGTTTGATTAAAACAGAGCAAAACAGAGAAGTTGGTTATAACTAAAACCAGGGGAAAACAGGGGAGGTTAAAAGTGAAGTAGACCGTTGATATTTAGAGCAAACTCACCGGAAATTTTCAGCAGCTTCGCCAAAAATGGAAGAAAATTTATGGTAATTAGAGTTAGAATTAGTAGTTAAAAGAAGATATTCGACCCAACCCACGTCGCCATTGGGACCAATTTTCTTGTTCCCATAGCCAAAAGGGTCAGGGGTCCCTGCTTTTTCTTTATCACAGAGGGGCAAAGAAAAGAACTTGACAGCTTCCGATTCCAATTGTGAGATTAACTCTTTTGAAATACCATGATTGATCACCTTAAAGAACCCGAACTCTTCACAGGCCTTAACGAGCTGTGATTGAGAGTCGGGGTGGGATAGATCGATTACGGGGTATAATGTGGTGTAGTTCATGTCTATGGAGAAGTGTTCGGTTGCAGGCTTGGAAAGAAGAACCATAATGGATAAGAATGGAGTGAAGCTGGGTGGTTTAAGGTTTGTTTCGAGGTTTTGAAGATGAGGTGGAGTTCGTTAGAGGTGGTGAGGTAGAGTATTATATGAACACATGGCTTGTAGAGCTGATTGGGTATTTATAGGGGAGTTTTGGGAAGGTGAAAGGGTGAGAGAATGAGAAACCATGGCGAACATTCCTCAGCATAAAGTCGGTTGGTGAATTATTGGCGGAAAAAGAAATGTTAGTTCAAATGGGAATTTGCATAAACACCCATGTATATAGGACCATTTATACATAACTCCTTGCTTCGTCGAAAACTGACAACTTGGCTACATCGCGAAGCTTCACACGAATCTTGTTGTTTATGACACCAGTCCGTTGAGAACATTCTTGTGGGTGACGACCATTATGAATTTAAAATTGATTAACTGACTAAATCGAGGAATGAGGTTGACACTTGTTTTTTTTTCTAGTATATAAAAGGATGTAACGAGGTAGGGAAAGGGCAACTGACCTCGTACGTGGGAGCCAAAACTGCAGTCTAACCCGATTGCAAGTTCCTGTTGCTAGAACTATAATAGGTGCCAATGAGATCGAAGTGCAGGGATGTTGATTTTGCTATACTTGTAGCGATCTTTTTTGTTAATTAAATTAAGATTACACAAACGCAAATTAAAGGCCTCATTCTAGAGGTATATGGTGAGATTGTTGTTGTAGAAAATACGATATATACATGGTTCCAAGCAATTGAGTGAACATTTGAGAGGTATCGTATATACTTTATCGACCATATACTTTAAATTAAGTTTGCATCTTTGGTGTTTATAAAACTTCCCAATAAGCTCACTCACCATGGTCCATAGAAAGTGTTACTTCGAAAATATTTTAATTTAAACTTAAACTTCACTGATATAAAATCATGACAAAAGATAACTCTACTTCCTAACTTTTGATCTTTACTGTAAAGTGATTCATGAACTTTATATGTGTACTATTTGCTTCCTTACATTTATTCCTTGTCCACTATACCCTTTCTTGATTGTGAATTTTCTAATAGATTTTCAAACTCTTTAAGCTTTCTTATTAAAAAAAATTGAAAGGTTTGGTGAATTACATAAAATACCCTTCAATTTGGGTCCCATTACAAGACTTGTCCTGGATTTTGAATATTTACAGTAAGTCAAATTTTCGGAGCTGTGCATCCCCAATTTAATTTGGGGCTGTCACACCTCTAGACTTGGAGCTGTAACAACCCCTATTTGGGTATGTATAGCTCCAGAAATGGATGTATGTACAACCTCGAATTCTGAAATATAGAACTACGTTTCTAGAGCTATTTCAGCTGCAAATCATGTTGTGTATGTCTTTTAGTTTAAGTGTTAATTAGTTGCGAATAAGAAGGAAAAGTTTTCAGGTTAGAAAGAGATATTTAATTTTGGTATATGTGAAGTAAGGTTGATGTTAGGGATGTCAACGGATCATGATCCGTTGACATCCCTAGTTGATGTGGTGGAAGTTGGGTGGAGGTGGTGGAAGGAGATGGGTGGATATGTAAAGTTATAATCAAATAACCGAACTTATAATGTTTAAGGTTACATTTACACAAATAGTCAAACTTTACTATGGAAACCATCATCTTCCTCAAATCTTATAACCATTAGATCAAATTAATTCTAACCTAAAACTTAATAATTGAAGACAACGAAATGTAATTCAGTTGGTAAGACTCTTTCCCCCCAACTAATAAGTTGGAAGTTCGAGTCACCTTGAGGGTGAATGGAGAACCATTAAAGATCTTCGCTTTGCCGCTTCTAGTTCTAAAAAATGTTCATAATTCAATCACCCACTCATATCTTAACTATGATATTTCTTGTTTGAATAGTGTCCAAGATGTACAACGACTAATCACAAAGTTGTGTTGGACATTTGACAACTGATTGAGTTCTTATTGATTCTCTGAATTTCACTTTTGCCTATCAAGATTCAAGAAGACCAACATAGTTGATGATTTCTTGACAACACTAAAAGTACTCGTTTTGCCTTAGAGAGAGGACGCACCACTCCCTCTCCTAGATTGCGTAATCATATTCCTCTTTCGTAAATTTGGGACACTTAGGTCCTGTTCAATTCAACTTAATTTCAGTTGTGTTCAGTTCAGTTCAGTTCAGTTCAGGTCCATTCAGTTCAGTTCAGTTAACCGTAACTTAATTTTAATACTGTCTTCAATTCAGTTCAGTTCAGTTCAGTTCAGGTCCGTTCAGTTCAGTTCAGTTCAGTTCAGAGGATTTCAGGTGAATTGAACAGGACCTTATGTGTATATTGAAGCAATTATAACCAATTAGTCGGATTAGTCGCTTAATAACTTGGTAGTTGGACCTTTTTCGTTATATTATATATATTTGTTTTTTTTTTTTAAAAGAAAGAAGAGGAATTGAGAAGTGGGCACAATGGTGAGAAAATGTAGAAATGTTTAGCCCAGGAGGTAAACACGTATTGGAAGGGCTCCCACGTATTGGGTAGGAAAGTAGCTAGCAATGGTTAAGGGTGAGGAGCCTTGGTTATAGATGTGGCAGATTGTAATTCTTACCTTTCTTTCTGATGTCGGCTTAACTGTTGCGGTTGGGGATGGCAAACAGTTATGGGGTCGACCAATCTTTCTGTCAACCTATCTCTATATATTCATCCATCACTACCACTTCTAATCAATGTTTCTCCTATTTCATTTTCCTCCCAATCATTATATTATTACCACTTCATCACTGCCAGCTTCTCTTACCCACTACATTTAGTTTATCTCCTATCGATTCCCCCTTCACATTACTGTACTAGATCACTTCTACAGCCAAAACCAGAGTATAATAATGATCGTAATGATAATAAGTTCAAAAGTAAAACGAGGCGTATAATGATAGAATTTCATCTTATCTAAAAGCTCGAAATTGTAGTGAGGTGTTGAATTTAGTCATTTATATTAATTCTCCAATATATAAATGGGTCAATAAGAATTAGGTTACATTAAGTCCAGTCATATATTGGATATGGAGGAGGAGCTAGGAGGGAAGAGTGATTCAATGATCATGAATTAGGATTCTGATTTTACTATTACTAGAGACAATGAGTTAGTCACGTTTTGCTATCTAACTAGTTTTTTTTTTTTTTTTTCTAATTTAGAAACCATCTGAGTCAAAGAGTGATATTGTTCCGAACTGTTTCACCATATCATATAATTAGAAATCAATTTGGAACGGCTGGTTGGAATACCATTTGAATTTGAACAATGGTTTCGCACCATTTCTTCCCACAAATGTTATTTGCCGAACCATTTTTGATAAACGCCAAACCATTATATGACTTTTTGCAAAAAGTCTATAATTTTTGAAATAGATCAAACTAGTCCATATATATTTTATTTGACTTCAAATCTCCAACAACTTATTCCTAATATAAAATATGAACTAATACTATATAAAACACTAATAAAAAGTATAAAAAACATAAAATAGAAAGTTACAAAATTTAATGATGTCTACACGATCTGATTTATTCAACGATGATTTCTTCAATGAATAAGAATATGACGATGTAAAAATTTAGTTTTTTTTTCAAACTACAACACTTTTTAACTTAATATAATTTATTTATATATTATTAAGAAAAAACAATTTTATAAAAAAAAATATCGGGGAGGCAGCGCGCCTCCCTGAACTGAATCAGGGAGAAGCGCCTCCTCCCTGATTATATTCAGGGAGGCCGCGTGTCTCCCTGAATATAATCAGGGAGGACGAGCGCCTCCAATTTTCTTTTATTTTTTTAATAAAAATATTTTTTAAACTTATCTATAAATAACATTTATTAATTTCTGGACTATACTTTTATTTTTTTTATTTTAATTTGACATATTCATGTAATTTTTTGTGTTTTAGGACCGTTTTCATAGTTTTTATTTTAATTTACGTGTATTTATGTAAGTTTTTCATGTTATTAAATTTCACTCGAATTATAAGATGTTTTGAAATTTAAAAACACAAAAGATTACATAATTTCGTAAAATTAAAATAAAATCATAACAAATGGTCCTATAACACGAAAAAATAAGTAAATACGTCAAATTAAAATAAAAAACTTAAGTACGGTCCTGAAATTATTATTTTATGATCAAATTTTGTAAATTCATGTATTTTACTTTTTACTATTGTGTTATATAGTATTTAGGAATAAATTGTTGGAGATTTTAAGTCAAAAAATTACGTATGGACTAATTTGATTTTTTCTAAAAGTTATGGACCTTATGCAAAAAACTCAAGTAATGGTTCGGCATTTAGCAAAAACGGTTCGGTAAATATAATATCCCATACTAAATTTAGATTTACATTTATCTTCTCCTTTCATTTCAAACTTACATGAGAATAATAAACAACTAATCAAATTTTGGGTAAGACAAAAACTACAAAACATAAGTGACAAAAATACATTTTAAGCCATAATATTGTACAATGAAGAACAAGATGTATAAAACGGTAGGTACGATATAAAATTGGTATAAGCTACAAAATATTATTTTTTGCTATTTTAAAGAGAAAAACATCTACGTTTAATACTAATAATCCAACAAATAATCCGTTATTATACAAGATCTCCGATTAAGTTATATAGAAAAAATTCACGCGGGAACCTGCGGGTGAAATGGTACTAGTTATCCATAAGGTTTGTTTTATTGAAAGATTGTTACTTAATGAATTCACAATATAATAATCATCCGCTTCCAATTTACAAAGATGACAACTTCGTTATATTATTGATTAGGTTTATAAACTTTCGAAATTTATTTCTAAATTTAACAAAATGTCACCATATAGAAAAAGTCTATTCAGTATTTTATTAGATTTTTTTTTTTTTGGATGACTGACTCTTACAATTATTTTATGTTGCCTAAGTAACAAAAACTAGAAATTTGTATACACATATAATAATCGAATATTACGAAACAACGAACTCGTAATATCTTAATTACATAATATTCAAGATACGAAATCTACTTCGAGTCAATGACTTATATAACCCGGGTCCAAATGTGTTGGGATAGCAGATTGGGCTTATTGGGCATCACTACACGAACTTGACGGATCCAGAAGCCTACCTTGGACTTCGGCCCATTGACCAATGAATCACTTACCCCACACATGTCAAGACTCAAAACCAAGTGATGAACTCGATGATGATCCGATTGATAAACTATTGGGGAAACTATTGATTATTGGATTAGTGACAGTTTCTATCAGTTCATTCGAAAATGGAAGCTGTGCTGCTACCCTCTTCACCACTTCCATTCAAATCACTCAACGGGAAGAAGAGTTCTCGGCAGTTCTGCTCGAAGAACCACTCGTTCCAGCTCAAGGTACAACCTCTACTCCGTTACGTTCCACTCAGAGAGTGTTAACTATATTCTGTTAGTGTTACTGTTATCTGTAATTATTGTGCTTATACTTTTCTCTCATATTTTGCATCAACCATTAGGACGATTATGATTCGCCACTGCACTATGCGAACGGAAGAAAATTGCGGAAACAGCCAGTAGAACTGTCGCCGACGAAAGTTATGGTAATCTGGCATAAAATGTTGAACAGTTCAATTGTGCCTGATGCGCAATTTGTATCCGAAATTATCTGTGTTTGTGGTAGTGTTGGTGATTTTGGTACGATTTCTAGAATCATGCACCAAGTGCAACTGAAATTTCCTGAGTTATTGCCTGATGTTTTTGCACTTGCTATATATTGTTTTGGGGAGAGAGGGCAGCTTGATTTTATGGAATTCATGGTGAAGGAGATGGTTTCCATGGGTTATTCCGTAGGATCGGCGGTTGGGAATGCGTATGTGTTGTATTATAGTGCCTGGGGTTCTCTGGCTGATGTTGAAGCTGCTTATGGTCGTCTGAAGAGGTCGAGGATTTTGATTGAGGAGGATGCCATTAGGGCTGTTGCAGTTGCTTTCATTAAGGAAAATAAGTTTTATGGTCTGGGTCGTTTTGTGGAGGATGTAGGACTTGGCAGGAAGAATGTTGGGAATCTCCTGTGGAACATTCTGTTGCTTTCTTATTCTGCGAGGTTCAAAATGAAGAGTTTGCAGAGGGAGTTTGTGAGAATGGTGGAAGCGGGATTTGAACCTGATGTTAATACATTTAACATTAGAGCGCTTGCGTTTTCTAAAATGTCATTGCTCTGGGATCTGCATTTGAGCCTGGAGCATATGAAGCATGAGGGAGTGGTTCCTGATCTAGTGACTTATGGTTGCTTCGTTGATGCATATCTGGAGAGAAGGCTGGCGAGGAACCTGGAATTTGCATTGAAGGAAGTAAACTGGAACAATTCAGTTTCTGTATTGACAGATTCACTTGTTTTTGAGGCTATGGGAAAAGGAGACTTCCACTCCAATTCGGAGGTAGTTATGGACTACGTGAAGGAAGACAACTGGACCTATAAAATGCTGATTAACACCTACCTTAAGAAGAAATTTCGGAGTAATCAGATATTCTGGAATTACTGAGAAAGTGATGAGTATGGCACGATTTTACAACGCATATCTTATAGTGTTTGTCTAGTAATACTTGACTATAGTTAATCGCACCCAAAATCATTCATGGAATCAGTATCATTCTTTAGTTGCATGCTGTGTTTGTCTGCATAAGAAGTTGATTTTGTCCATATTGGATATTGGTAAGAGTTATCGGTGATGTGGACCAGAGGTGTACGAGTTGTTGGACGAAGTTAGTCATCGGCCCAGATACACGACTATGCAATACGTACTGAGACACATTTACAGGATAATGTCAGCAAACCAGGCTTTGCTTTGGATTAAACTCCAAAAAATAGTTTATACTATGAGGCCATTAGGAATGATTTGGAAAAGAGATGCCAAAGGACGTCAAAAATATTTGGCTGTCACATCTCAAATAGTGAATTTACTGGATCATGGAACAAGCAGGGATGGAGCTCCAGAGGTCTAAGTTATTTGATCAACCTCTAAATTGCTCTGCAGCAGTTTATTTGCTATACATGATTTGTTTAAACTATGCAGGTATAATCATCATTCATGGGCAACCTCCTGGGATCTCTCCACTACTATATGTGTTCTTTCTTTACTTTGGTATGTATGTCTCTGCAACCACTCTGCTGCAATTTCTTGAAGCAGGAGCATTATGAACTGAAACCATTCATATGCTCTATTCTCTGCAAATGTACAAATCAATGAATTGAATTAGTGGTTTCTCTTTCCATATGGCTCCTAGTTTTCATCTTCTTTTACTGGAACTCTAATTTATCTGCTTTTGCACCTCAAGAAGATTTTTGTGCAAATCTTCTATGGGACTTTTCTCAAATCTGTGTTCTCCTATTTCCAAGATTTATAAAGGATAAGGAAATTATTTACAGGTGCAATCAAACCCGCACTTGCTGTCTCCTGAAGGACAGATACAGCTGTCCATGCGGGTAATTTGACAATAGGAGCTCCTGAGGCAACTAAACTTAGATGTTACATTAAATTGGTACCAAAACGTTTCTATCTCATATTTGATGTTCTGTGACACTGCATATCAAAAGCATTTATACAAGCATTCATCTTTCCATGGGAACCACGGTGATTATTGAAAAAACAACAGAAAGAATGCACATGATATACTTGTTACACCAATGGATAAGTGTTTTCCTTGGTTTCAGCCTGATGTGAAGACTCAGATGTGAAACAGTAGATTTTCTTGTACATCTACCATAATACCATATCATCCACCAATCTGGTTTCTTGTCCATCAGACTGAACAAGTAAATCAAGTCTTTAAGAAAGCTTCATCTCCACAGCTACTGGATGTATCAAATGACTGAGCGGGCTATTGTGTTATCAGGGTTGGAATATAACTTCTCAGTCAAAATCACCTGTAAAAAGTTTTTTAAAAAAATTACCTTTTGTGCACTAGTAGATAGAAAACGTAACCCCGTAATGATTTTTATTACCTATTTGATATCTATATACTATCTAATTGTATTATTTGTACACAACTGCTATTTTAGTATGCTTAAGGGTCAACTTACATGAGAATGAGAATTTTTGCCTGAGGTCGGTGGACCAGTATTTGATGAAAAGTGATTGGACAATGAGTCTTCAGCTAGAACTCGCAACCTATTGAGTTCAGGTAATAGCTCTGCTCCAAGATCTGGTCTATCTTTGCGCCTTAATTCTGAACATCTTAGTGCAAGCTTGGCATAACTCAAGGCCTCTTCTACTGGCCAGTCGGGAACTGCAGGGTCAAGTATGTCTGCAAAGGTCCCACGCTCAATAGACCTCTCAACGAGATGAGTCAAACCCATTGGGGGCTTAGCAGTTATAATCTGGAGCAACATTATTCCAAGAGAGTAAACATCAGATTTGGTTCCAAGCATCCCAGTTTGCTGATATTCAGGATCTATGTAACAGAAAGTTCCAGCTGTAGATGTCATGCGGTACTGTGTGACAGTGTCAGCTACTGAAGGAGGGACAAGCCTAGCCAAACCAACATCACTGATCTTGCTCACAAAATTTCGGTCAAGCAGAATGTTGCCTGGTTTTAGGTCTCTGTGTACCAGTGGTTCTGGCTTGGTTTGGTGGAGGAAGAGGAGGCCTGTGCCAATCTCCGCAGCTATTCGAAATCTAACTTGCCAAGAGAGCACTGGAGTGTTTCCCCTCCTAGCGAGACGGTCATCCAAGCTGCCATTGGCCATGTACTCGTAAACCAGGCAACCGTACTCGGGGCATGCTCCAAGGAGGAGAACCATGTTTGGGTGTCTAATGCAACTCAGTACTTCAACCTGCATCATTATATATGGTAAGCATAGTACTATTTTTTCAGTTAAAAATGCTAAAATAAGCATGGTTGCCATATATCACCACATACAAAGAATAATAGGTACAAATTTTGGGTTAAAATTTTGGCATATATTCCACACTTGACATCCTACTGTTAGGTCTTGGTACTATTCACTCTGTTTTCGCAAAATCTTAATTACTTATGATCAGTTGAGCTCATGATAATCTATATGTATCCTTACCTTACACTATTTCGTTTTAAGTAATCTAATTTACTTCAAAATACAAAGGTGCATTCCTGGAGGAGATATCATCACCCTGACCCCATTTTATTTCCTTCTAGTAGACTAGCCAGTGCTTAGTAACTAAATTACACATTGAAAATTGTTTAGGTGGGTTTTCTGCCAGGGAATTGTGTACCTCTTGCTGAAACTGAGATCTCCCCTGGGCAGCATCTGGTCGCAGAACTTTTACTGCAACCTCGGTATGGTCTAGCATGCACTTATAAACTGGTCCATAGCCACCTTCCCCAATTTTACGGGAATCTGAGAAATATTCTGTTGCTGTTTCAATCTCCTCTATTGAGTATCTGCGATAACGTACATCATTATTTGCTAACTTATCCATCATTTTCTTCTTCTCCTCAGACTCCATAAGTGCTCTCCTTTCAGCATTAATTCTTCTCTGCGCTTCAAGTTCAGCCAGTTTTTGAGCTGCTTCAGCTTTCTCAAGAGCTAATCTGCACTTTTCTTTTTCTTTCTCTGCTACTGCCCTTGCTGCTTCCTCAGCTTGTCGGGCCTCTTCAAGTTTTTGTTGTTCTTCTGCTTTCCAGCGGTGGAGCTCAAGTGCCTTAAAAGATCATTTTATAACTTTATTTTGATTGAAACAAGTATATAGGAGTACATTTTTAAGCAACACATAAGTTCACCATCATATTCATACAGTTTACTCATGACGTTCAAATAAATTGAATGCTTTTAAAATCTATTACCTTCTGTTTTGCATTGAGGGCTTCCTTGCAGGCTGTGCTGTACATGTCCATTGTTTGTTTAAGCTCTTGTTTGAGCCTTCTCATCTCTGCTTCTACATCATCCTGCACATAATGATAGGTTAACAGCAGATTTAGGTGCATAATAATCTGTTTGTCCCTTCTTACATTTTTCTTATCTGGCTCATGGGCGGGATGTATGTTGACACTGGTGGGGGCACTTGCCCCCACAAATATTTTTTTCTCTCACTTATTACCCTTTACGAAATTATAATTTGCCCTCATTAAATTGCATTTTTGCAAATACGTATTTTGTATAATCAATTTTGCACCCACAGAACAAAAGTTATAGATCGCGGCTTACAGACACTGGGTTGTTTAGGCACAACTACTGCATGTTCCTCTACTAAAAGGCTGATGCTCACTGAGATTTTGTATGGTTTCTTAGATTTGAACCCATTAAAGTGTTGCAGGCACATACCATGCTTTGAGATGACCATGAAAGTCCACTTTCCATGGAACTGTTCGAAAAGACCCCGAAGCTATTATTTGAGTAGGTAGATCCGAAGCTCATTCGACTGTCTGTGTCTGAGCTGTTTGACAGACGAGGGGGCAGATTCATATCGGCATCCAACAAGGAATTCATGCGATCAGTGCTTGGCCTAGACGAACTCACAAAAGAAATGTCCGTATCAGGAATTGAATGTTCTCCAAATGATCTGTTCGCAACGTTCGCTCTCGTAAACGGTGATCTGTAAAGGTACTAGTCTCTGTAAGTTCTAAATTGTAATTGTGCCTATGCATCATAAACTTCAAACATTTTAATTCATAATTTCTATAAGTTTTTCCACATGGAGCAATGCTTGTATATCAACTAACGATGATCTTATAATGTGTTTTGTGTGGAAGAACATAATATTTTTTCCTTGTTCGGTTCTGATTCAAGCTTGATAACAAACAACTGAGCATGCAATAAAATGCTTACTACAAGGAGGAAGATGCATGCATCTTGAACATAACTAGTGCCAAAAGTCTATTAATTTTGTTTTAGGAACCGTCGTGCTTTTGAACACTTTTAACAACTTTCCAAATTTATAGTTTATGTTTTTTATGCATAAAAATTAGATAAGGAACTGTTAGTACATTGGAAGAGAAGGATGGCACAGAGTTTGTGAAAGGACGGGTACATGTGGGAAAAAAACATGGGGGAACTGAGAAATAAAATTGAATTTTTCGCGTCCCCGTGGACTAAAAACAGTTTAACTTCCGTTCAATCATATAAGGTATATCATTGAGCTTACTTGATTGAATCTGTTTCCTCTGTTGAGTTGCTCTTTGCCCCAAAAAGTTGCCTTTCGAGCGAAACGCCAGCTGTTAGGCAATAATTGAATTTTCTATAGTCAGATCAATGTGAATAAATTTTAGAGATTTTTGAGATGAAAGAAAACCCCACCTCGTGTGCCGTTGCTCTGCATGTACCGTGCATCATTAAAACTCGGAGGAGAATTAGTTGCATTCTGTGGGACAGGTGGAGTTTCCTTGGCTGTAGTAGTATCTTTTGGAATCTGCATTGTGGCAGATTTGATAGTTGATACTTTCCCCTTAGCGATGACATACACTGTGCTAAATTCTGGTGCGCCTTTGGTAACACCACCCGGAATATCAGCACCCTTGAATGATCTGAGGCAATGAGATTGTAAGTAGGTGCTTTGGTGATTTAATTTCTGATAAGTATGCAAATTCAATTTGAAGCAGCTGATTTCATTACCTAACAAAGGCATTCCTGACTGGGGCACCTACCACTATGCTCTCGATTAGGTTGTTTCTTGCATACTCACAAATGCCTCTTGCTATGTCTGTGTCTTCCACTACCACTTCGTTTACTTGAATCTATTACACATCAAAAGATCCAAATTGTCAGTATGCCTCCATTATGTTTCTGTTGTATGCTAAATGGTTGAGTTTGGTAAAGTGAAGAGCAGGATTTAAAGAAAAGCATCTTATCTTACATCCTTGCGGTGGCAGAAGCAACGGAAGGGAAGGAAGAGTTCTTTGGCCTGGCTATCCAAAGGTACCTTTTTTACAAAATTATCATCTACAAAAATCAACAGATATTCTCTCAGGACATGTGAACAGAAATTCATAGAATTTGCATAAATATGTTTGTTCATTTCACAGAAGACAATATGATCTGGCTGTAAAGTGCAGTACTTCCACAGCAAAAAATAAGTTTTGGATGGTAATTCTTTTCTATATCACATAAAATGTGCATCAAAAAATTTAGCATTTGTTGGGAAAAAGCATGAAAATATGAAGAGAACATTACTAGAAGTAGGAGAGGCCTTTGTTCTAATGTGGAGGAGGGTGATAGTTTTGCCCTTGCCCGAAAGATTTTCGACAGCCCATTTTAATGCGGCCTGGCTGCCTTTATCTTTGTCTATGGCAACTGCAACCATCTCTTTATTTTCTTTCAACTATCGATGACTTCCTTAGCGTAAACTGTATCCCCTGTTATAGATTTCCTCTTTCCCTCTTCTGGAATTCAAGCAAAACTCACAACTCTTGTACCTCCTCCTTGTTTAATTGTTGACAATCACAGGGACCTCTTCATGAGGTCCTGTATTTTTGCTTTTTCCCTGGAAACTTACTTGTCTATATGCCTTTGAATTCAGGGTTATTATTTTTCTTTTCCTTTTCGTTTTACAGAAATTGATATTATAATTTCATGCCTATTTCTGCCTGCGAGTAATTTGGGCTAAATATAGAACAACCACTAGTAACATAATTTGTTGGATGGTGATAGAGCGTGCATGTAATCCGCTTGAAACGGGATTGATTATTTTTTGTAAACCCACATAGCCTATGTCTGGACTTTCTTTCTATTTACATCATCTAGAAAAGTCGAATCATTACTAAATATAGACCTGACATGTTACTCCAGGAGACACTGAGCTTACTTCCAGACGATTCTATGAACAATGGTTAATCTAGAAACATATTCTAGAGGTAAGTTACACATGTTATTTCCGGATTCCAGTATTTTTGGGGGACTTCTAGACGATTCTATGAACAATGGTTAATCTAGAAACACAAATGTTGTCTGTTGATAACATATGGAACTTTCCTCTCAACTTGCCAATAATCGTAGCCGAGTAGGTACAAAAACTAAAGCATTGCATAATTTACATTAAATGATCAATTACATTTTATCTTTTTCATATGCGTAGTCCTTATTTTCCAATAAATTGTATACCTGCTTCATTTTGTTAAAAATCCAATTAATATATACAGTGATTAAAACGACAATTTCTATTGATATACATCATACTATATACCTTTACCAAGCAGACCAGTAGCACCAGTGATGAAAATGTTCTTCTCTTTGTAAAACTCCAAAATCCCAATATCGATCTCCATGGCGGCTGCAGGTGGTCGAAGATGAAGGTTTCTTCTTGTTGCTTTCTTCAGAAGGATCAAATTGTAAGAAACCTTAAATCCATCATTAAAATAGTAGTTATAGGATTTTTGCTTGCCCAATTTTGATTTACCTGTGCATACAAAATAGCTCTGGTTCAACAACATTCTTGCAAGTTGCAAATTAGTCCTACTACCACTTAATTGTTTGAGTTTATGAATGAATATAGTATTTGTATGTTCATCAGTCAAGATCTTTTATATATAAATAGAGAAGGTAGCTAGTTAGCTGTTGTCTGAACTCTGAACCAAATTGTAAATGTTCCTAAAAGAGAATTGATGCAGAAAATGTTCAGACTGGTTGTCACTCAGTTAAGGTTTAGTGTTATTGGGATTTTTTAACTCATGAAGAGTAACCAGAGTTTTGAATAGACAAAAAGGAGGGCTTAACTAAATGCCAAAGTTGTTTTTTACTGTAACACTGAGTTAGGGTTTAATCCAGTTCTTTAACCGAGTGTCAAACACTCGGGTTTTTTTGTTTTTGTTAACGACACTGTCGTAAACTGTGTTACAAATAGAACTTTTTTGCTTTGGTTTTAAAAAGAACTGCTCCGCAATGTACAATATAGATTAATTCCCGAATCTTAACATTGGCACTACACGTTTCTAGTTTATCGAACAACCAAGTGTATTGGGGCTGTTAAAAAACTGAAAGCAACATGCCAACACACATAGTTTATGCAGCCATGCGACTTGCGATGCGAGTCATTTAGTTGTTCAACAATTGATTCAATTTTCGTAGTAACTGTCCTACTTGGACTACAATAATATATGTTCCATTTGCGGCAATACAAAAATGACGCTGATTGCTAGTACCTGTTGCCTGCTCGTCACATATAAGGGCACTGTGCATATATTTCTTGCTGTTTACACTAATACAACTAGCTGGGCATACCCAATTATGATCCGGAGCAATCCGTCTTTTTTTTTTTTGAATCATCAAAGGTGCATTTCATTAAACAAAACGTGCGAAACGGTCCTAAAGTACGTACGATCATCCAATTTAATTACATACTTAGCCAGACTGGGGACATATCCCAGATCGAATGAAAATAAAGAGAGTCAATAATACTAGATAAACTGGAAAAAACAAAAGATCTAGAGTGTCCGTCACCTGGTTTTCTTCTCGATACACAAAAGTTAGTTATACGCCTTCAAACTCCTTGAACACTCTTTTACTTTCCTGGACGAGTGTATGTTGCACTGATGTTGCCTCTGCTTCCCTGTTAAAGCATGATATGACCAATTATGAGTCAGTGTGTATAATCAATTTACGAGTTTGTAATGACATGGCCAATTGAGGTCCTAATTTGATAGTATTGAGTTCAGCTGTATTATGATCCATGTCTCCTAGAAAGGTGACGATAGCCCCTACTCTTCCGTTAGTATAAAAGGAGAGCTTATTTTCTCCACTTGTTTGATACGGACATACGGTCATAGGAATTCTTCTTCTCACACGACAATCGAGCTTAAGAGCAAGCGGTGAAACTGCTACCTCGTCCAAGATTTTGTAACATTCTGCCGGAAGTGATTCTACCGTCTCTTTTCCTACTATACATTCCCATTCGTTTGTTAAACCTGGAATCAACAATTTCTTTTTCACGCTCCATTACTTTGTTATTTTCTGCCATGGCATTGCATAAATAGTGGTAAAATAGTGAGAGATGGTGATGGGGATATTGAATGCAATTTACTGGAAATAAAAATACAAGTACTATTCTATATAATTAATAATATCTCCAAAAAATATTGATACAGCCCTGGCTAGTCTCCTATCATGGTTTATCCTTGTTCATTCAAATTCAAGACTATTGTCCACTGCATATAATGTGCTTGTTCCAAAGGCTTTCAAATATTTCCCTTGCTCCTTCCCGTTTTGTCTATCAAAATCATAAAAATCCACAAAACAATCACTGCAGGTTAAAAACATGGACAAAACACATGACAAAATCTAAGGTTGCTTCAGAGACCCTCTAACTGTACAATCAGTGAAATGAAACGTTAAAATCATCAGACAATCCTCTTGAAGAACGCCTGTCGGGATCACTTGTGTACGAAGAATAGAACTCATCATCCTTCTCCCTGACCTCCTCAATCATTGCTGCTACATCTTTGATGTCCGGCCTGTTCTCCACGTCATTTTCGCAACAATTCAGCCCGATTTTCAACAACTTCATCATCTCCCCTTCACTGTTCTTTGTCCCGTCCATGTTCCTATCGAACACATCTGTACTGTCATCGTCACGCATCACTGACTCAACCCATGTTGTCAGGTCTGTATCACTTCCCTTGCCCTGTTGAAGGAAGTTTGACGGAAACCGCCCTGTTAGGACTTCTAGGATCAGGATACCGAGGCCCCAAATGTCGGTTTTCTTTGTGATGCGGCCATTTTTCTTGTATTCAGGTGACTTGTATGAAATCATATGTTCTTCTGCATGTTCTTGGTTTACTACGGGAACCAGGCCGTAGTCCATGAGCACAGCGTTGTAGGAGCGGTCAAGGAGGACGTTCGAGGATTTCAGATGACCATGAGGTGCAGTTAAACTTGGGAGCTCGTCGTACAGATACTTTAGGCCTCTGACTACTCCTTTCACTATGTTCAACCGTGTTGGCCAGTCGGGAGGTGGATGGGGACGCGACCTATTAGCTATAAAAAGAGAGCAAAATGTTACTTATTGTTATGAAGTAATGCTGAAATCAATCTAGACTATTATACGCTGACAAGAATTTTAGGGATGACAACCCAACTGTATACTTACCATGAAGATGAACAGCTAAGCAGACATTCTCGGCAAATTCAGTAACCAAAAGCTTCTCTTCTTTCCTATAGTAAAACGCCACAATGGGAAGCACATTCGGGCGGTTCAACCTACCGAGTCTTCTCATATGTTGATGGAATTCTTCTTTGTTCAAATTGTTCATGTGCCTGAATCTCTTCACAACCATGATACGCCTATCAGTTAGCGCGGCTTTATAAGTAGAACCAAGAACGCCACTACCAAGAATTTCTGCCGATGCCTTGAGTAAATCTGTCATGTCAAATTTACCCTTATCATCTCTCAGGAAGGTGAGCTTCACCCCCGCCTCTGACTTCTTCTGGGGGTCAGAGTGCTCAGGGGAGGACGAACCGGGAGCTGCTTGGCCTGTTTCCACTAGGTCTAAATCATTGAGGTTGACTTTTTGTGGGCCTGCAGCAACAGCAGAGGCTGTCTCTTGTTGCTGAGGTTTTTGTTTGCGACGGGAAAGGATGAGAACCACAGCTACTAGTGCTGCTAATGCTGCTGCCACAGCTATTGCCACAATAACTAGGGTAAAAATTGATAAATGGTCTGAAGGGGCATCACATGATTGCAATGGATGTCCACATAATTCAGCATTGCCTGTTTTTTGTGACAAAATGTTCAGGTGATCATCAAAGTCTGTACATGCTCCATCATAAAGTCTTACAAGGTTATAAGAGAAAATTCAGTTATCCCCAAAGATGCAACTTTTATGAATCTAACTGGCAGGAATTAAAATCCAGAACCAATCAGGATCAAATGCCTCCGCAATCCCAGTAAATTATGTACGTAATGGAATTTAAATAAAAAGCATTTACATGAGAATCATGAATCATGATGGATGGAAAAAAATGATAGAAAAACTCACCAGAAAATGCCGAAGCGTTGAAATGGCTGAGGCTACTTGGGATTTCACCCATAAAATGATTGTTAGATGCATTGAAATATTTCAACCTGTCTCTACCAAAAGAAGGTATTCCACCTTCAAACATATTATTTTCAAGGCTCAATTCAATGAGCCTGGGTAAGGCTCTGAGTGAAGCGGGAATAGGCCCTGTCAAGCTATTGTTAGCAAGGTAAATCTTCTTCAATGACATCATTCCGCTGAACGTGCCAAACGGAATTTCACCAGCGAACCTGTTGTTAGACAAAAAAATGCTCTTCAAGGCACCCAATTTCGAAATTGCTGGCAAAGGGCCATCAAAGTTGTTGTTCATAAAGCTGAGAGATCTCAAATCTCTCATTTCCTTAAGAGTATCCACGTCAATGATACCCCCTAACCCCAAATTCTCAAGCTGAAGGCCCCAAACTGTACCATTCTCGCACAGAACTCCATGCCATATCTCGCGGTCCCCATTGCACGGTGTTCCGCTGATGTCCCATGAGAATAATGCATCGGAGTTCCTGCATAAACAAGAACATTAAATCAATTATGCAATATTTACCTTTGTACAATTTTTGACGTCAGGGTCAGATTTCAATTAATTCTGTACCTGAGAGACTCCTTGAATTTGCGTAGAATTTCAGTATCCGACTGGCCGGACGAGGCAACAAAATGGAAGAAGATGACGAGAAACAGAACGATCTGACTACAAGGCCCCCACGAATCTACACTGCATTTTCTCGCCATTTCCTGCGCGCACATGTGCGCGCCCTAAGGAAAGGGCAGTTTCAAATGAAAATGACTTTTCCTTGAGGGCAGAGAATGCAAGGTAATGAAATGGAGTTCTTTGGGGGCAAGATGGAAGCACAGGGAAGAAATGCCAATTATAGTAAATTGTCCAAGGATGGAAACACTTGGACAATTGGTTGAGGTCGAGCTGACAAGGTCAGATTGGGCTCTTTGCATGGAAAGTGGAGAACTTTTTGCATGAGATTTTTGCGCTTAGCCTTTGCCTTGGGTTACAAATACAAGGGCAAGCCTTCTATTTTCTTTCTACTTGTACTAATCAAGCAAGACCTTGTAGGCTTGTATCCCTTCCCATTAAAACGTGAAAATGCAAAACTTGGAACTGAAGAAGTTTATTAAAAAGCAAAAGTAATTCTTATTGGATAAATCAATCTCATCTAAAAACTCGAACTTATAATGGTACTAATCATGCCAAAAGATCTAATATGATATGATTTCATCATACCGGTTTTCTGTTCTTGATCGTTGAGCAATCCCATACACCAGTAGAATCTAGATATAAGTTCTCTTTGTAGTCTCATTATCTAGCTTAAAACTTTAGGCCCCCTGAACAAAACTTAAGGCCTGTGAATGCCAAGCTTGGAAATAAGCACATTTTCAAAATTAAGTTTAAAAAATGACAGTGAATCGGCAATACATGTTTAGAAATAACCTATGAAATCATCAAACAATCTAGCATGTAACTGGTAAAATAGTTCTGCAGCTGTTTCTCCCAGAAATATAGTTGGAATGGGGATGAGATGACCTCAATCGATGAAGCATCTTTTCCTGTCAAAATCTGAATATCCTACATCAACAAGGCAAAGACCATCTGGTGGTGCAGGTGGAGCAGTGGCACGTCTACATGTGGCATCCATCAGCTTTATCAGGGCATCCTCGCCCGCACCAGCAGCCGCTTCCCTAATAACCGTTGCCACCAGAACTCGAACCATCTACATGGACAAAAAGAAATAAGAAAACATTGAATTGGAAGAGTTGTTGACCAAATTCTGATCTTACAAGACTATCACTAAGAAAAGCTTCAGCTTAGGCATGGAGGTTTTGTCCACACGAACAAAGTACCTTCTTTCATGCTTGGAAGTATTAATCTATGAGGAATTTGGTCAACAACACAAAAGAAAATTAATTGAAAGACCATAGGTGGGTTTGACGAAAATGCTAGAAATTCGCAAACTTTTATCAGAGGAAGCTGAAGAAATAACTACCTTACGCAAGAAACGATTTGCGACCAACTCTATGCACATTATCTTTGTAGCTGTTCCATCCTTTCGTATGATAAGTAAAGAGAAGGAACTAAATGAGACTTGATAGGAATAGTTAATGGTTAAAATATGAAGTACAATCATGTAAATAGATGATAGTAGATCTTGGTAGGATCACCCACTATTTGCAATACAAAAATACAGTGTCAAACAGCTCAAAATCAATATACGGGAAATTTTACTACCAACCAAGCCCTCTATGTAAATTTCTGGCCTTTGTAATACTTACCCTTGCCAACCCAACACATAGGCCACCTTTCCATTTTTGTTTGTCCCATTTTATAGGTTTGTTTTGATTTTCAATATAGGTTAGCTACTTTGCTTTACTACCAACCAAGCCCTTGTTTAATTACACACTTCTCTCAGCTATTGTGATTATACTAATTTTTGTCAATAAATAAGGGCATATTGAGCAAGCTGGTATAAAATAAACCGACTTTACAGTCTCTTATATACTTCCTAATGTGTGTACTCTAACGTTACAAGCCTATGTTTGTTAATGAAGGGAGTACTATTCTGTCTCCTCTACCATAACTGAATGAACAACAATGCAAAGTTAGAATCTACTTTGTCAAGCTTAATCCACATATCAGGGACAGTATATGCATTGAAGATCTGAATCATATATGGGAAACACAAAAAACAGGACACAATTAAAATGTGTGTTAGTGAACAACCTCAGGGCAGGATATATAGGCCTCTGCAGCTCGTGCATGGAAAACGAAACACTCTGTTGGTGGACCACTGAAATACAACAAGTAAATTGTAGTAGAGGGCAATGGAATTTCATGTGCGCAAAAGCAGCAGATGACAACTCAACTTAATATCAGGTAGCAGTATGTAATTCTACAATTAGGGTAACCTAGAGTAACAAAACAGGAGTTCTTATTTCAATGTCCAGCTCAAGCAAGATAGAAAAAAGACACTCATATTATGTATAGACCAAAATTTCGAACAAAATATACAACCAAGGTAACCCTTGCAAGTATATCCAGATAACATGTATATTTGTACGAATAAGAGAAACAATTGTGACAGACTATGAATTTGCAAAATAGTAGAATAAAGTCTTACACATTTCTTGAAGCTTTTGTATCCCGTGCAAATATTCTGTAGGAGAGTAATTTTCCCTCTAGTTGACGCAATAAACGGTTAACGTCACTTATTTTGAAGGTAGTAGGTTTATGTCCTGTTTCCTGTTCACTCTTGTCACCATCCTCCATCATATATCCAGATTTTTCCTCATCAGAGCAATCATGATATGTTTTACTGTCTTGTGAATCACCATTAACCTCAATATGTTCCTCAGATTGATTAGATCCATTGCCCATATCTTGACCGTCGAAGGGAAAAATATAAAAATAGTGCCTCCACTTTGCAGAAAAGTTAGGATGAAAATCACGTGATACCTAGAAAAATTATATGCAAATCAGTTTTCTAAAAACTTCAGTAAAATGTTGAGTTTATGTTCTTAAACCACTAAAGATAAACATTCAGGATCCAGAAACATGATGCAAGGTCCATTACATAAAACATCTACCTGGGAACAGAAATGACTTTTATCTTTCCAGGTGCTGCCAAATTTATTGAATCCATAATGTCTT
>JAYMSL010000683.1:0-21739 GCA_036897195.1 Plantago coronopus
TACCGCTGTTCGATTTAGAATTGCATTAGGTTAATCTTAGCAGAATACAAATATTATTTTGGTGAGAGTGTAACGACCCGTTCATCAATCTTCATCTCCCCCTAGATGTGAAGCAGCCAATTCATCTAGGACCACTTGCCTTAATTTGACTAGAGCATCCACTTCGGCTTGTTTCTTCTGAGCATAGGTAGTCATTTTTGCCTTCTTTTCAAGAATCGATTTCTCCAGAAAGGTGAGAGTAGCATGGAGGGCAGATGGTCGTTCAGAAGTTTCAGCAGGAGCATCTTCAGCCATGGTTCCAAGTGGGGTTTCTTCAACCTCACGCTCAACCCGATCAAACACTAGAGCAACCCAAGGCAGGGTAGGCTTGTTGACATCATCAGTTGTAGGCTTGTTGACATCATCAGAAGCTTGTTGACATCATCAGAAGCTTCATCATTCTCAAACATCTTTTCAAGTGAGTCTTATTCTTCCTGACTTTCAGTGTTCATAGGAACCTGGGTTGCAGGAACCTCCTCCTCAACCACCTCTTCAGTATTCAGAGGCACCTGGGTTACTGGAACCTCATCTTCAACCATGTCTTCATCATTGATGGGAACCTGGGTTACAGGAACCTCATCATTAACCATCTCTTCAGTATTCAGAGGAACCTGGATTACCGGAACCTTCTCATCAATCACAGTGCGGGTTGGTTCAACCGTTTTCTCAACCTCAACTGCCGGAGCAGTAGTTTCTTAGTTGACAGTACCTGTGCTTTCCTGTGTTGCTACAACCTCAGGATTAACCTGAGATTCAGAGTTCGACAACCCTGCTACCAAGGTTGCAGCAACCTCTTCCTCAAGGCTAACATCAAGCCTATTCACCACATCATCCTGGAGCACTGCTTCCTCAGAACCACTCACCCTAGTGGCTTCCTCAGCAGGTTTCTCCCCCTCAACATTCTCCTTAGCAAGAGTTTCCTCAACCTGTTTATCAACCCTGGGCACATCACTCTTGCTTTTCTTACTTGGGGTTGGGGTTTTAGAAGCTTCCCCAATATAGTCTTCATCCTGTTCCACATCATCGAACAGTACCTGGTCATCCATAGGTTGTCTGAAAATTCCCCCTTTCCTTTCAATTTGTTGTTTAGCTCTCAATCGAATTGATTCTCTAGGAAATGGGCCGTAGACTTGGCTTGGACGCTTGGGCATTGCCGCAATCTGTTCTTCAGTGAGGAAGTCGCGCATGATTGGGTAGCCTTCTTCCCCTGGGTACTTGACATCCAGGGGTTCAATAACCTCAACCATAGCAAGGTTGTTTCCAGTACTGTCTGAGGTTGGGATGTAGGTTGGTGGTGGAGGAGTAATTGGGTTTTCTTGGAGGTTGGATATTCAGTGGGTTTTACTGGAGATTTGCTTGAGTCC
Source organism: Plantago coronopus (assembly GCA_036897195.1). NCBI lineage: Eukaryota > Viridiplantae > Streptophyta > Magnoliopsida > Lamiales > Plantaginaceae > Plantago > Plantago coronopus. The sequence goes on from JAYMSL010000683.1 coordinate 1,404, forward strand.
AATACCTAAGGGAGACGGCATTGTTGTTTTTCTTCGGTGGTAAGTGAGATTGGCTCTCTCTGAGATGGTATTTAAGCACAGGTGGTGGTGGATGGTGAAGAGTGGTGTCGATTTGCCGGAGGAAGACGAAGGTTGGAGAAAGGGTTTAGACGTTTCAGAAAAGTAAGAAGGGGAATGAAGGTGTCGGTTTGGTTAATGGGTTTTGGCAACAAATATTTTGGTTAAAATAGGTAACGGTAAAAACAAAAGGCAATAGGGGTAGTTTGTGCAGTTTGGGTGGATTTTAATGTGGTTTTACCTTAATGCTGCACACTTAACCTTTTTCAAGCAAAATTAGTGAAAATATTGAGCAAAATATATGGTAAACATATAGATACACTATAAAAATCACTGGAAAATCTAGATTCTGATTGAGAAAGGATCAATGCAATATTTAAACCACAAGGAGGAATGAGATTAAAAAGGAAATATTTGAATCAAATATAGCCTCTAAACAAAAAGATCTCCCCCTAATACATCCAAATCCGAGCAGGCTCCCCCTAAAGGCAATGCATAAAGGAAAAAAATTATCATAAACTTAGTCTAAAAAGCATTATAAGAAAAACCACATAAAACACATACGTGAATGCAATACAAATCTGGGTTAGCCTCCTAGGTTCCCACAACCACTAGGACAACCCTAGATCAAAACAGAGACAAGTGAGCCAAATTACTAACACATAGGTTCCTGGGGTTTTAATGGAAGACGTTTGACAAGTTGTTCTACAGATCTTGATAAAATTCCAACCATGGGCTTGAAATTCTTAAGTGATTGAAGTGAGACCGTGGGGCAACCTTAATGCCACAGCACGTGTCTGGAGAGTCAACAGCAATGTATAACAACTCCACACGTCTCACAACAGGGATTTGGACCAAGCACATCACAGTGAAACCCAAGTAATACCTGTAAAAATTGAGGAAACCTCAATCCTTCATTTGGCAACCCGTAGAACTTGTACAAATCTTTTATGTGCTCTTTCTCCTGTAATCAAGACTTCATTTGTTATTGATTTTTGGGACTTGTTTCCCAACCATGTTAAGGCTCTTTGGCCTTTTCATTCTTATGAGCTGCTCAGGCTCCAGGAGAGAAATAATGAAGAGCAAAAATACACTCAGGCCCATAGTCAATGTTAAGGCCACACTTGCAAAGTGGTCACCAGAGAAATACAAAGGGAATATGTGACCACAAGAGGACAAAACACAAGGGGACAAAACACAAGCAAAGTATAGAGAAAATTGATGACAAGTTATGCATATTTTACACCACACACAAAACCCAGGGTTGGCAGTGGTGTTATGGCAACCCCTTGATGCAACCTGTTATCTAGATAGTGCAGAGACCTACAGCCTTCCTAAGACTCATGAATCTCTGTAAGTCTAGGGGCTTAGTAAACAAGTCAATAAGTTGGTCATCGGTAGGGATGTGATTAATGAGTAGGGTTTGAGATTCAACTATTTTCCTAAGGAAGTGGTGCCTTATATTTATATGCTTTGTCCTTGAATGTTGGACAGGGTTCTGGGAGATATGGATAGCACTTAAGATGTCACATAACAGCAAAACTGACTTAGGTACAAGACCATAGTCACTTAGCATAGACTTTAACCACAAAAGTTGGGTAGCACAACTACCAGCAGCTAAATACTCAGATTCAGCAGTAGAAAGAGAAACACAATTTTGTTTTTTGCTAAACCAAGATAACAAATTATTTCCAAGATAGAAACAACCCCCACTAGTGGATCTCCTATCATCAATATCCCCAGCCCAATCAGAATCAGAAAATCCAACAAGATTTAAATTGGTATCTCTAGTATACCAAATACCAAGATCAATAGATCCAACTATGTACTTGATGATTCTCTTTACAACAGTAAGATGGGGTATTTTGGGATCAGACTGATACCTGGCACATACGCAAACTACAAATTGGATATCTGGACGTGAGGCTGAAAGGTATAGTGGACTGCCAATCATGGATCTGTATAGGGTTGGGTCAACCTGCTCACCAACCTCACCCTTGCTGATTTTTGTGGTAGAACACATTGGAGTTTTCATAGCCTTGGATGCATCCAACCCAAATCTTTGGACAAGATTTTAGGCATACTTGGACTGATTCAAGAACAAGCCAGTTGGAGTTTGCTTGACTTGAAGCCCAAGGAAGTAATTTAACTCCCCAATCATGCTCATCTCGAAGGTGGATGTCATGGCCGCAACAAATTCATCCAACATGCTCTTCTTGGTGGCTCCAAACACAATGTCATCAACATATATTTGAGCTATGCATAGCTGATCCTTGGCTTTCAACACAAAGAGAGTCATGTCACCTGCACCACGTGTAAAACCAAACTCCAAAAGAAATTTAGTCAACCGGTCAGACCATGCAAGGCTTTATGTAATTTGTACACATGGTTAGGATAGAACGGATCCTCAAAACCTTTTGGTTGCTCAACATAGGCTTCTTTATCAATCAAACCATTTAGAAAAGCTCCTTTAACATCCATTTGGTGTAAGGTGATTTTAATATGGCAGGCTAAAGCAAGAAGTCTAATCGATTCAATTCTAGCAACAGGAGCAAAAGTTTCATCAAAGTCGATTCCCTCAACCTGAGTGTAACCTTGTGCAACTAATCTAGCCTTGTTTCTCACAATTATCTCATTTTCATCCGAGTTGTTCTTAAATATCAACTTAGTACCAATAACATTGACATTAGGTGGCCTAGGGACAAGTGACCAGACTTCATTCTTGACAAATTGATTAAGTTCCTCTTGCATAGCATCAATCCAGTGTGAATCCAAAAGGGCTTCCTTAACATTCTTAGGTTCTACTTTGGAAACAAAACAAGAAGCACGCACCATGGATTCATCAAGCTCACTATTTTATTTTTACTAATTTTATTTTATTTTTTATTGAAATTAACTTTATTAGTTATTTAATTACTTTATTTATTATTATATTTAAATCTTTTTAATTTTAAGCATAATTAATAAATGTGCAAAAACTGAATCGCCTTAAGGTGATTCAAGATGAGATGTCGTCTTTCTATTGGACGCCTGACGTCAGGCAGGGCGAAGTGCCTGCCTGTCCATAGAAAAGCCCTATTTGGTTAAAACAAGTGGACTTTTCTAAAAGTCCACTCTTAAGTGGACTTTTAAACAATTAGTATTGCATTATTTCCCTTTATATTTTTTAATTTTGTTTCACTTACTCTTTTTCCGCATATATACAGTTTCCCTTATTGTTTTGGTTTCACGTGTACAATTTCACTATAATTCGTTTGTGAACGTGATTGTGACTTGTTCTCTTCTTTGTCATCATACCATTATCTAACATAAACAACTATCTCACTTCGTTTATTTTTCTCTTAATAAGTGTTAGATTACATTTTTTCCAATTCATTTTGTAATGTTTTCATTTACAAAAATTATATATTAAAAAATAGTATAATTTTTATCTGTTTCTAAAAATTTCTCCACATGCCACTATGCAATAAAAATGTTTGCGTGTACAATTAGCCCATGGTGGACATAATTTCTGGGTCCGCCTCTGCCTGCAACCTATGTTGAAATCTTGTACCACCCGGGTTCAAAGATAGTTTTTTATACAGGTTTACTACCCCATCTGATCTTCATAAATTAGGTTGAATTTATTCGAGTTTACATTTCTTTTAACTTATACAGAGTACACACAGTAATCATTTCAATTTACCATAACAACCACTTCTCCAGACTCCGGTGAGATAACTACCTCCGGCGACCATGGCGTATGACCCTCCACCTTTCAGCAGTACAAGGACTCCGATCTTTACTATACTGTGGTAAAATAAATTATGGTGGTCTCTGGTTCCGCACAAAGGAAGAGAAGGATTTCCACCAGACCATCTTCTGCGGCAATCACTAGCCCCGGCCATCAATGAGCTGAAGAAGAGGAAGTTCAGAATGAGTAGTCTAAGTTGTAGTTGTGAGGAGAGATGAGGACTTGATTAGGAATGTATGTAGTGTGGATTGCTACTGTGTTAGTTTAAAACGCGGCGTTTGTTTATCGTTTGCGTTATACTCTCTCGTCGTTGTTTATTGATGAGTTTTGCGAGTTCGCGGTGCGTTTAAACCACGCGTTTATTTATCGTTTGCATTATTATATTTCTCGTCGTTGTTGTATAGTTGTATTTGAGTTTTGTCACAGAAAGCCAATGACATATTAAAGCCTTTTACTACTGTATTCCCTCTTTCATCAACAAACATGTTTCTCACTCCAGCGGGAATATACAACCGCTTCAAGTCCTCGCCGATAGATAAACCTGTGCCAAGGAATTATTATATGCCAATGTGTTTGGATGCAACCCAATTCTCCAAACACATTCTATCACAACACAATATCAAAACAGTGACACACACATTGCACATTACAAACACACCACTCAGACTAGTTTGATATATGAAAACAGTGACAAAACGAAAGATTATAAGCTAACAGTTTAATAAGCTATACTACTTGTTTGTGAAATCAAAGCTCAAATTAGCTAGTTACAACTCTCAGGTTCCACAAATTAAAACCACACACAAGTCTTCTTTCCATGCCTCTACAGTGAAATTTAAGCTCATATACAACCAAACAACACAGTCGAAGAATCTAAATGAAAAGAAAAAATCATATCATAAGAAGCATGAGTTTCGGTACCAGAGATTACTGATATCAATGCATCATTCACCATGATGCACAAAAACATGATATAATCGTCCGGATGAAACTAGTCACGATCGAAACCAATAATAATCGATAAAATGCAAAACCTAACACAAACAACAATTTAATTTCAGTTTCTACTATTACACTATGAAATTGCACATGAGTATCATGTTCACGTATATACTAGTATGCAAAAAAATAATGGTTAGATACACCAAGCAATGGATAACGTTTACAAATGTAATGCTGAGTCGGTAGACAAGCTGAAACTAGACACCGGGGAACTATGAAAAAAAAGAAAATAAAGGATATATATCATGTGTTTTTTGAAAAAAAGAAAAGAAAGGATATATATTTTTTTGAAAAACAAGAAATGATATATATATCATGAAAAAAAGAATGGTTAGATACACTGTTTAAAAAAAAAAAAAAACGATAAAATTTATTACTCACAAAACCATATGTTATCACGTGTAGTCTACCTAAACAAATCAAAACCAACGTAAGATCATATATAAATATGTTTCATAAAATTGTTCAAAGTTTTAAAACTTTTTTTTTAAAAAAAAATTATGTATAATTCATGCTAAAGTTAATTTGTCCACTCCACATATATATACAAGCACGTGTGCAATCTTTAGCCGGTTACGGGTTAACCTAATAATTTTTGATGAAAGATCAAGTCTCAACCTAACACAAAAATAGAATATACCATTGTGGTATCTCCACATCTTGTGGCAAACATGACGTGTATTTTTCCAAAATTTAAAAATGTGATAATTCTCACCAATATCATATTTAAAGTTTATCAAATCTCGAGATTACCTTTTTAAGGTCCACTATAATAGGGATAAAGAAATATCATTTACGATCACAAAATTTAGTAATAATATATACTGTTTAAGTATATATCTCAATCTTTCCATGACATATACAACATACCAGTTTCATAAATGTGTATGTTAAAATAACTCTTCTGATGATCTCCGTGTTAAAATTCATACCATCTCTCAAAGTAAAATGTTGTTGTAAATTCAGTATACCAAACAACGAAATAATACATTACTTCTCACCAAATCGTCTAACTATAAGAATAACCGGCAATGACAACACCATATTTAATTATTTGAATCCTTCGGTGACTGATGACATATACCCGTTTATAATATGTTGGGGTGATATGATGGCCTTACAGACTAACACATGTTCTAATCTGTGCACTTTGTTCTCACTTGTGCGCGTATCAAGAAACTTCCTAGTGAGTCGACCATTCCAAGACTACTCCATGCAAAACACACTTAACTATAGAATTCTTATGGATGAATTTCCGCAAAAAAAGGTGCACCTTGTTGGTATGAGTAGCATTTTCAATACCTTTAAACTCACTGAAATTATGGAGCGTTACAATACAATATACCTTTAATACTCATTCTAAAAAATATGACACTTGGTTTGGCTTTGAGTTGCTTGGGTAGACTACACGTGCCCCCCCCCTTTTTTTAAACAAACCATATACTTCCCCCGCTCGCTCTAAAATGCACATTTGCTTTTGTGCACAATATTAAGAAACTTTGTAAAATATTGATATATAGTAAAAGTGGTGTATATTAGAGTAGTAAATAAAAAGTAAAGTAGTACAAGTGGGGTTAAATTGTGGTAGTATATTGATATATAGTACAAGTGGGGTAGGAGTGTGTGATTTAAAAGTAATAAAAACTTTTCATTTTCGGAAACGGTGCATTATTAAGCGGACGTTCAAAATGGCAAAATGATACATTCCTATGCGGACGAAGGAAGTATACCTTTTATAATATTGAAGACTTTCAACCGATTTTCACAATACAGGTCATCTTTACACGTACAACACTTCTGTTTCAATTGTAAGTTTCTAGGGTAGATTTTTTTTTCTTCTGAATTTTGACCGCAAATTACTTTTAATTATTACGTAAACAAATGTAATAAAAATATGTTAATAAGTATACCTAACTATTTTCATAATATATTTTTTCGTTATATAACTTTTGAACAATTCGCCGTCAAAGTTCAAAGAGAGCTTAACCCTAGTAATTTTGATATGAAACGAGAGGTAGTAATATAAAACAACATGCAGTTTTCAACTACCTCAATCTTGCCGCATTTATACCATATACCATTACATTATTAAAGACGATCTTCTTTATGACAATATTCATGTTATCGAACATCGTGACCGTTCGATGCAAATCGTCTTTACACGTATATTCAAGAAAATATTTAATTCCTAAAATTTTAGACTTTAGGAAAAAGAAAATGATTTTGACTAGAAGGAAAGGTAACAAAAGAAAACCTGTTACTTGGCTCTACTCCTAACTATTTTTATAATATATTTTTTAAATATTTTTCTGTTGTATAACATTCAAGCAATTCGACGTCAATCCTAGTAACTTTGATATGAAACGGGAGGTAGTAATATAAAACAACATGCAGTTTTCAACTACCTCAATCTTGCCGCATTTATACCATATACCATTACAATATTAAAGACGATCTTCTTTATGATAATATTCATATTATCGTTCATCGTGACCGTTCGATGCAAATCGTCTTTTGACATAAATTCAAGAAATAAATTTAATTCATAATTTAGGAAAAAGAAAATGATTTGACTAGAAGAAAAGGTAACAAAAGAAAACCTATTGGCTATTACTTGGGCTCTACTCCTATAAATACTGCTCTACAGTTGCAGTCAATAACTCACTCATCACTCATATCGAAGTTCTTGCAACAAGAACAAGAAAATACTGCAGTAATTTTTTTTTCTGATACAGTTTTTTAGTTTTAATTTTTAATTTTTATTATATACAAGAATTTGTATATATAACAATATAAAACAAAATACACTGACACACAATCCGTACACACAATTCTTGCTTTCTGTCTTCCCCTTACTATTTCCCGCACAAATCATCAGTCTTCCAAGTTCCGTTTTGTCACTATAGGGTTTATCCCAAATGATGAGGCCCAATTCTCCGGCTGCCGGAGGTCATGTCCGCTACCGCGCTCCGCCTGAGCTTCGACTGAGTGCGAATGACAACCGCAATCGACCGCCGTGCACACCGCCGCGGCCCCGGCCCAATTTCGTCATAGGGCTGTACGGCGACAGAGAGATGCACAAGGCAGAGGCCGAGTATGTTGTGAAGAAGCTTAATTTCGCGCCGGGGTATTGGAGGATGAAGTACATGCCGGCTAATTTGAAGGTTGACGGTTATGAGTTTTTGGCTTTGGAGTTGGTTTATCAGCAGTGGAATGAGGCCAGGGAGGCGATGGGTCAGTTGTGGGAGATGAAATTGGGGTTTGATGAGCTCAGTTTCTTTCCTATCCTGAGGTGTAACGTTCAGGTGCCTTCGGATCAGGTTGAATTGGATGATAGACTGAGGGATGTGTTTATGGAGAAGTTGAGACTGATGTCAGGGGATTTGCTGGAGAAGTGGCAGAGGAAGGTGAGGGGTGTTGTTGATGAGATTGAGAGGGCTTCTCTTCTGTCAAAGAAACGCCAGTCTCTCAAAGATTGGGAAGAGCGGGTGGATCAGAAGAAAGGGCTGGAGAAGGAAAAAGATCTGCTGGAGAAGAGGATTGACGAGTTTAAGGCTGGGGTTACGTCTATTCGCAGTTGTTTGATACACCAGGGGAGGGATGAGGAAGGGCTTTTCCCACTTTTTGACTTTGGCAGTCGGAGAATCGATTGGGAGAAGGCTTACTGGTTCATCAAGAGGGAGTGTACAAGGATGGATGCTGGGCTGCCTATCTATGCCTACAGGCAGGACATTCTCAAACGAATACTCACCCAACAGGTAGTTTTTCTTATGCTGGTTCTAGTATCAGTTTAGATTTCGCACTCTACGTAACGAATTTAACACGGTCTTTTGCCTGTTTATATATGTGAGAATTGTTTCTTTTGAAGGATTTTTTGATATTATTATTGACGAGCTATACCAAACTAATTATTGAAATGAGTTCAAATGGAAGTGGAAAACATATGTTGATAAATGATTTCCCATTTCTAGCTATAAGTTATCCAATCTTGCTCTAGAATATGATTTGGTTTTTAGTGCATTGAGCTTAATTAAAAAAAAAGTGATTTAAAGGTTTAAAATAAAGATTGCGTTTTCTTTATTAATGCAGCTAAATGTTATTATATGTTGTTTTCTATCTTGGAAAACAATTTTATCAAAAAATATGAACTAATTTTATGGGTGCAGTTTGCAATTTAACGCTATATCTATTTTTAATACTCATCTAAAAGACATAATGTTTTTGAGTTAATGAAAGATGGATATATTTGAAAACCTATAAATTGAATTCAATTATTGATCAACATATTAATGCCATATGTTGTTCTACCTATTTATCCTTAAAAATCTATGTAGCTCGCCCTATTCTATTTTTGTAGCTACATTTTTTTTGTATAATTGGATTGGAATTGTACAGGTAACCGTCCTAATAGGAGAAACTGGTTCTGGCAAAAGTACACAGCTGGTTCAGTTTCTTGCTGATTCTGGAGTTTACGGCCAGGATTCAATTATCTGCACCCAGCCACGTAAGCTAGCAGCTATGTCATTGGCAAAAAGGGTTAACGACGAAAGCTCTGGATGCTATTCAGTTACCTGTTCTACATCATATTCATCAGTTAAGGATTTAGGGTCGAAGGTGATCTTTATGACGGACCACTCTCTGTTGCAGCACTACCTGAGTGACAACCTACTTATTGGTGTGTCATGCATTATTGTTGATGAGGCTCACGAAAGAAGCCTAAACACAGATCTCCTCCTGGCATTGTTAAGAGAGCTACTATGTCAGAGGCCTGAACTTAGACTTGTCATTATGTCTGCAACTGCTGATGCAGCACAGTTTGCAGACTACTTTTGTGGATGCGATACTGTCCGTGTTGTGGGGAGAAACTTCCCAGTTGACATCAAATATGTACCTTGTGAATCACAGGGGGTTTATGATTCCAAATTAATCCCCTCCTATGTTTCTGATGTTGTGAGGATAGCTACTGAGATTCATGGAACCAAAGAGAATGGTAATATTCTCGCGTTTTTGACCTCTCAGACGGAAGTAGAATGGGCCTGTGAGAAATTCCGAGCTTCTGCAAACTTCCGAGCTTCTTCTGCCATAGCACTGCCTTTGCACGGGAAGCTTTCCTTCGATGATCAAAATAGAGTATTTTCAACCAATCATCGAGAAAGAAAAGTTATATTCGCAACAAATGTTGCGGAGACATCATTAACAATTCCAGGTGTCAAGTATGTGATTGATTCTGGGATGGTGAAAGACAGTAAATTCGAACCTGCAACGGGTATGAATGTGTTAAGGGTGTGCAGGATCAGCAAGAGCTCAGCTAAACAACGCTCTGGTCGTGCAGGTAGAACTGAACCTGGGACGTGTTATAGGCTCTATACGGAAGATGAATTTGAGTCCATGTCACCACATCAAGAACCTGAAATTCGTAAAGTTCACCTTGGTGTTGCAGTTTTGAGAATTCTTGCTCTGGGCATCAATAATGTGCAGAGTTTCGACTTTGTTGACTCACCTAGTGTCAAAGCTATAGATATGGCCATCAGAAATCTTATTCAGTTAGGCGCTGTTATAGTGAGGGATGATGGTTATGAATTAACATCAGAAGGGCTGCAAATGGTGAAGTTGGGTATTGATCCCCGCCTTGGTAAAATGATTCTGCAGTGCTTCCATCACCAGTTGAGAAAAGAGGGTCTTGTTTTAGCGGCAGTAATGGCAAATTCCAGCAGTATTTTTTGTAGAGTTGGGACAGAAGAGGAAAAGTTGAAATCTGATCGCATTAAGGTGAAGTTTTGCCATCCTAATGGTGACCTCTTCACACTGCTCTCAGTCTACAAGGAGTGGGAGTCAGAGCCCTGGGCAAACCGAAAGAAGTGGTGTTGGGATAATAGCATTAATGCAAAATCTATGAAGAGATGCCAGGATACTGTGCGAGATCTCGAAGCCTGCCTTCAGCACGAACTCAATATGATTGTGCCAAGCTACTGGTGCTGGAATCCCCAAAAACGCTCTGAGCATGACAAAACTTTGCAAAATGTCATCCTCTCTTGCTTGGCGGAAAATGTTGCTATATACTCCGGATATGACCAGCTTGGTTATGAGGTGGCAGTGTCTGGGAAGTATGTCAAGTTGCACCCGTCGTGTTCCCTCTTAAATTTTGGCGAAAGGCCACCTTGGGTGGTTTTCAGTGAAATTCTCTCAGTGGCGAATGAGTATCTGGTTTGTGTTACGGCATGTAATTTTGAATTTTTGCAAAAACTTACACCTCCTCCTGTGTTTGATTTCTTGACTATGGGCAATGTACAATTGCAAAGGAAGATCTTGACGGGATTCGGAAGTGTACTCCTAAAGAGATTTTGTGGTAAGTGTAATGGGAATGTGCGCCATCTTGTATCTTGTATAAGATCCTCATGTGAAGATGAACGCATAGGAGTCGATGTCAATGTTGATCAGAATGAGATAAGTTTGTACGCTTCTTCAAAAGACATGGAAAAAGTGTATGGTCTCGTGAATGCTGAATTGGAGTACGAAAGGAAGTTGATGAAGAATGAGTGCTTAGAAAAGTTTTTATACAGTGGAGGGCCCGCACTCATGCCTTCAATCGCTCTTTTTGGAGCTGGTGGGGAGGTGAAACACCTGGAACTTGAGAAGCGGTACCTGACTGTGGATGTTTACCATTCAAACATTAATTCCCTCAACGACAAAGAGTTACTAGCATTTTTGGAGAAGAACACGTCAGGTAATATTTGTGGCATTAGCAAGTTCTTTTTTGTTGGTCAAAACAATGAAGAGATTGAAAAGTGGGGGAGGGTAACATTTCTTACTGCTGATGCTGCGAAGAAAGCTGTCGAATTGAGTCAATCTGATTTTAGTGGGGGTTCGCTGAAGGTGGTTCCTTCTAGAAACACTCTTGGTGGCGATCATAAGATGGTGTCATTTCCATCTGTCTCAGCAAGAATCTACTGGCCTCGTAGGTGCAGCAGAGGAATACTAATAGCGAAATGTGAACCAACAGACGTTGCTTCTGTGGTTGATGATTTGTCTAACTTAACAATTCAAGGCAGACCTGTATGGTGTGGACCAGATACAAAGTCTGATGGCGGCGTTGTAATCACTGGTATAGATAGGGAACTTTCAGAAGCTGAGTTGTTTCCTATGGTAATGCAAGCAACAACTAGGAGAATACTGGACTTATTTCTTGTGAGAGGAAAAGCAATTGACAATACTCCTCTTGTTGCTTGTGAGGAAGCTATTGTGCGAGAAATTGCTCCTTTTATGCCCAGAAGGAACTCACATGGTAATTTTGTCCGTGTAGAGGTCTTCCCTCCCGAACCGAAAGATGCTTTTATGAAAGCCAAAATTACTTTTGATGGGACGTTACATTTGGAGGCAGCCAAGGCCCTGGAGAATCTGGGTGGGAAAGTTTTACCTGGGTGTTTGTCGTGGCAAAGAGTAAGTTGTCAGCAACTGTTTCACAGCTCTGTATTCTGTCCTGCACCAGTGTTTCATGTTATCAGGAGCGAGCTGGAGCCTTTAATTGCAATGAGTCGTACAAGAAAAGGTATCTTTCTTTTATCTTTGGTTTTCACAAATTAATTTAATGTTGCATACATAACATTAGAACAAAGTTTTTACCTGTCTGGTGATTGTTGTATTTTTATTTCTTTTGAAGCTTGAATTAATTCATCACGTGCATACTTCCCATTTATTTTAATTGGTTTCTAGTTAGGTGAACCAAGATTGACTGTGTTTTAAGAAACAAATAGTAAAGAGTAATTAGAGACCGTGAGTTGTCTAAATTTTTACAAGTGGGTAGAAGCTATAGGAAGGCATACCTCATGAATAGGTAGATCAGCTTGTTTCTGTGCCACAATTACCAGCGATTTCATCTGCAGGAATTGGCTTCTAGATGTATAATGCCTATCTATTAATCTTATGTGATAGTTCATCAGATCATGTATAAGCCCTGGACTTCTAAATATCGAACTTCTTTCGAGTTCTTAAGTACTAGTTGTTCTTCCTGGATTTTCTTTTGTTTGAAAGGACAACTTAGCGTGCTGGGATTAATTTGTTGCCTCTGGTCATTGTAAATATGTAACTGGTAATCATGCTTGTTAAGCTGGGTTCATGTTAAATGCCCATCTATGAATCTTGTGAGATAGTTCCTGAGAACATGTATAAGCTCTGGACTTTTATATATCGATCTTCTTTTGAGTTCATATAAAGTCCTAGTTGTTCTTCCTGGATTTTCTTTTGTTCTAAAGGACCACTTAGTGTGCTGGGATTAATTTGTTGCCTTTGGCCATAATATGTAGCTGGTAATCATGTTTTAATACTTGGGTGGAGTTAAACTAAACTTCCCGAGTATACTGTAGTATATTATTTCCTATTACTTTGTATTATTTGCTACTTGCATGTGACATTTGTTGTTTCTGTTGGTATCTATACCTACTATTGCATACACAACTGCTTGCTCACTGGAGCTGTGTGACTGATGCTAATCGTATGGTTACCACAGTAAGCTGGCTTTGTTTTCTTTTTTCTGTTTTAGTTATCAACCCGTAATAGCTTAATTTCCATTTGTCAACCACTTAATCCTGAAAAGTTGTAGACTAAATGCTTGACTCTCTCTGCAGGTGTGGAGTGTTTTCTGGAGAGAAACCAGAATGGTTCATGCAGAGTAAAGATATCTGCCTGTGCTACGATGACTGTGGCAGAAGTGAGGAGACCACTTGAGCAGCTCACGCAAGGGAAGATTTTACAACATCCTGATATTAATCCAGTTGTAATTCAGATTCTTTATTCACGTGATGGAGTCACGCTTATGAAATCCATTCAACGCGAGACAGGAACCCACATACTCTTTGATAAGCACAGTTTAGCTGTGAGAATCTTTGGTCCTCGAGAAAAGGTTCTTATTGCTGAGCAGAGGTTAGTGAAAGCCCTTCTTACGTTACATGAGAGTAAACAACTTGAGATCCAACTACGAGGTGGGGCTTTTCCTCCTGACATGATGAAAAGAGTAGTACAAAATTTCGGACCAGACCTCCAAGGACTTGAGGAGAGGGTTCCTGAGGCACAGTTTTCACTAAATGCTAGACGGCACTCTATAGTGATTGTAGGAGCCAAAGAGTTGAAGCATAAAGTTGAAAATATCATTAATGATCTTGCACAAACTAGTGGAATACCGTGTGTGAAGAATGAGAATGATGGTGAATGTCCAATTTGTTTGTGTGATGTGGAGGATTCTTACAGGCTTGAAGGTTGTTATCATGAGTTTTGTCGTTCATGCTTAATAGAGCAGTGTGAATCTGCAATCAGAAGCCGGGATACTTTCCCTTTGCAGTGTACCAAAGAAGGTTGCAGGACTCCTATCTTCCTGTCTGACCTGAGGACGTTATTGTCCAACGAAGGGATGGAGGAGCTTTTCAGGGCTTCACTGGGTGCTTTTGTTGCTGCGAGTGGTGGGGCTTACCGGTTTTGTCCTTCGCCCGATTGCCCTGCAGTTTACCGGGTTACAGACCGTGATGATCCTGGCAAACTCTTTGTTTGTGGTGCTTGCTTTGTTGAGACGTGTACAAGTTGCCATCTGGAATATCATCCATACCTGACGTGTGAGAAGTATCGTGAGTTCAAAGATGATCCAGATACTTCTCTGAAGGAGTGGTGCATGGGCAAAGAAAATGTGAAGACATGCCCAGTTTGTAAGTTCACGATTGAGAAGATTGAAGGCTGCAATCATATAGAGTGTAGATGTGGGATACATGTTTGCTGGGTGTGCTTAGAGCACTTTCGCAGCAGTGACGATTGCTATGGTCACTTGAGGTCGGTACATTCTGCTATTATGTGAAAAATCAATAATTGATGGTCATTTATCATCAATGTAGACTCTGCTTCATGTTCATTCCGCAAGTTTGGTGCTGTATAGTATTATATACTTCTTGGGATGGCAGTTTTGCCTTATGAAGCTGCTTGTGTACATATGTCAAGACTTGAGAAATGAAATATCTAACCTCTGAGGGCTTCTTCCTCCACTTATCTTGCAGATGCACGCATATATTTCGCAGAAATTCTTATTCAAACCTGCTTTATCAAAATCTTGTGTTAAAATTTGCAACAAGAAAATGCATGTATGTTGCTAATTTTCAGGATGAAATGAAATCCATCTGTGCCTGCATTACCTTTTTGGCTCTTTTCTTTGTGCTGCCCACTAAGAATAGATACTTAACCCAGCTACGACCCAACAGAATGCGAATGAGTAACATCGATCGTCTTAACGTTTTTCCTTGTTCTGATATCTCTTCACGTCTTAATATATGGTAGTTGTATGTTGTTTTTGTCCTGCTGTTGCCTTTGGACCTTCCTGGCCTTAGACTCTGGCGAGTTCACTCACTGTTGATGGCAACCAACCGAATCTAATCATCTTCCTTGTCCATGGTAGCATATCCGGAGGATTCTCCTCGCCATTTCTTGCAGGTGGAGCTTGGATGAACTCACGGTGCCTTGCTCCAAGTTTAACTCATTTTCTGGGCATGCAATCTAGTCGTAGTAAGTTAAATAATGAGTATTAGTTCAGTACAAGAAATCAGAATACTGTCGGCACTTTATAGTTTTTACTATGCCAGAAATGTCATAAGCGTGAGAACATACCGTCCTTTTCATCTACATTCTTTTTTAAAAAAACGCATCAGCTTGTACTCTCTACAGCTGCACGTATACCCTAAGTGACGCTATCCAGATCGCGTATTGGAGTTGATACCACATCGATTATCGGTTGGGGCTCTTACCTCGATCGAGCTTCTATGTGTTATCCTCTGGAAGTGGTGGCAAGAGTATTCTTCACAGTGACATGGGAGTTGTGTTGACTGGCAAACTCAGCAGGCACATGCTGAGAGGTAACTCTTCAAACTGTACATGGTTTCAAATGCATTTGCTGTTTAATTTAAGTTTCTATGCTACTACTCTTCCCTCTATTCTGGATGGCTGGCTTTTAGTACTCCAAAATGACAATTTATTTCTATATCTACTAGAAATTGGGACAATGAAATACAACTCAGTTGGTAAGACACTTCACCAATTCAACTCCGAATTAATCTCCAATACGTACACTAAAGTTGATTACTGGAATTTCAGAATTATGCAAGTTGTAGTTGATAGTGCAAGTGTTGTGTTTATGTTTAGGTGACGTAAACAAGACTAAAAGCAAGTGGAGAAGCTTATGAACAACTCAAAGAGATGCCTGATCTGATGCCCCACACAGTTACGTAAAACCGCGTACTAACTTTAACAGGTCTCCTTGACAAAGATGGTGCATCAAGAAAATGATCCCACACCAAACCAACCATATATTAAAGTCTCTAGCTCTCAACTAAACCTGCCCTGATAACGATATCAAACCACATTCAATAATCAATATTCACCTTTCTCGTTACACATGATTCATTAAACAACTTCATCTCTCTTCCTTACTTGTAACTTGTCTCTAACCTCAACAATATCTTCATGGCTCCTGTTCTTCACAGAAACATCCTGTTCGAAGAACCGTTGCTAACCCCCGATCCTTACGATCCTCCTGAGTTTGATACAACTTGTTACAACTGTGTATATGGCTGTCCTGCTTACTGTTACCAATCCCAGTATTTTCCAACACCACCGACTGAACCGGTTATTCAGTCCAAGCATGAAATGTCGACAACGTTGATCATCATGCTCTGTCTTCTTGGTGGGGCTTTTCTGTTTCTTTCCTATCTAACCTACACTAGATACGGTAGGAGTCGAGACAGAGGGGATTCTTTGACACGGGATGGTCTTGATGGGTTTAGGCAGGATCATGATGATCATGCTGCTGATCACCATGTGTGGTTTATTCGTACTGTTGGCCTTTCGCAGTCGGTGATTGACTCTATTACGGTGTTCCGGTATAAGAAAGGTGAACGGTTGATTGAAGGGAGTGATTGTTCGGTTTGTTTGGTTGAGTTTGGAGAAGATGAGGTACTTAGGCTTCTGCCTAAGTGTAGCCATGCTTTTCATGTGGATTGTATTGATACCTGGCTGAGGTCTCACATGAATTGTCCCGTCTGTCGTGCTCCTGTTGTCCCGAGTAATAGCCTTGCTGGTGAAGCGAGTTTGGTTGAGATGAGGTCTGAAGAGCACGGCGGAGTTGAAAATGTAAATGAAGCCAGAGAAATTAGGATTGTTGACAGTAGTAGTTCAGGACATAGTGATACTGATAAAATCGACGAAATATTGTCGAGAAATGGGTATTTCCTTGATAAGAGAATTAGCAGAGGGATTCGTGTATTAAGCGATTTGAGTGATCGAGGAGTGAAGTTCGATCAAGAAAATTTTCAACAGACTAGGAGGTCGGTTTCTGTGGATTTTGGTTATGCTTCCACGATTTATGTCAAGAAGGGGAAAGGGCGTTCAGGGCGATCATCCACTATGGAAGGTTTGGGGAAAGAAGTAAATGTTGACACGAGCGTTTATAGACTGAAGAAATGTTCCTCGTACGCACATTCGCTGCAAAGAGTGCCTGTTTCAATGAAAAGATCATTTTCATGCAGCGCAAAGCGTTCACAAAGGAAGCATACCCGAACTTTGGAATCGCTTCTAGCATTAGACTAAGTGTAAGGTAGAAATGTGGTTGATAACTGGTGTACTTACTGGGTGAGACTGATGCATATGACTGTGTTAGCACAGGCCTAAAATATTTATACAGATTTTCTGTACTTTGTTAGCTGGTAGAAAGTATGCAATATCAGTTATTGAAAAGACAAGAAGTTGTGTTTGAATGGTTTCTACTTTCTAGTTTAAATATTGCACTGTACTAGTCTAGATTCCATGTTTAGAAATGTGCTGATAATTGCCTGTAAATTACAGACTTTTTTATAGTATCTGTGATAGTGTGATGTAAGTAACTAAGTGATATTGTCACCAAACATTAAACATACATATTCAGGTTCAAGTGATATTGTCATCAAACTTTCATATTCAGGTTCCTTTGGGAGCAGAACAGATGCTATCTGTCTAGTTTCAAACTGTTGTTAATCTCAACAGTTTACATGTACCTTCGGAGTTCGGAGTTATCACTCTCAATAAAACACGAACTGACACGAATCAAACCGAAAGAATGAAGAACTGATGAATAACAGGGAATAAAAACATCAGAACAAAGGAGGAGTTCAAGAACTTGAAAGTTGAAACAGAATAGTCTGCAGCGAAAACTACAACAGTTGTCTGATTTTGACAATTCTACTACAGAAACCTAGCTTCTACTTCAAAACATAACAGAGAATGGATGATCAAGATTGAAGGTATTTTTTTTTCCAGAATCGGCAAAAATGTTTTATTGACAATAATACGGAAAACCCGCATGTTAAAATCGTAGCTTTTAACACATGCATTGTTTTCCACCTCTCTCATAAATTTTGATGATGAAAATTTCATTGTTTGAGAGGGTACAAAACATTTATTAAAGAGGCACCAATATGTATATATTGATGAAATGTCACAAATCGAAGGGTCGCTGGTTACATTGATTATGTAGAAAAGTTGATTAAGATGTTACAAGTTGAGGGGTCACTAACATTAATGATTATTTAGGATTTAGGATTAGGAATATGGATGGATTAATTAATATATTAAGGTCTCACCGGCCAATTGAGGGTTGCCAACATTAATTAATTGAGGATATGCAAAGCCTGATTAAGGTGTCACTAATATGGTTTAAGGTTTATAAAATAACCTAGCAAAATTATCTAATCACAGACTAATTTCCTTAGTGGATAAAGAGCAGACCTCTTCGAGAATAGGCCTGCAAACGAACCGAGCTTTTAGCGAGTACTCGAGCTCGGCTCGATAAAAGCTCGGTTCGTTCGAGTTCGAACTCGATTCCGAGCTATTATTATAGCTCGTTAAGTTTATCGAGCCGAGCTCGAATACGTAAATGTTCGGCTCGAAAGCTCGACGAGCTACTCGATTACATACAATACACAATTTTATATACTAAGGATAAAAAGGTAAATATACACAAATGAAGATTTTAAACCCTAGTAGATAGAAGAAATCAGATCTCACTTTTCATTTCTCAAATCTCACACAGCCTCCCTCCCCTTGGCTCCTTCTCCTTCCTAAATCCATGGCCGTCTCACACCACGGCTCCAGATCGGCCTCCATCACACTCTTCTCCGTCACCCACCCACTCTGCGTCGTAGGCCCACCTAGTCGTTGCCCCAGCTAGCCTCCGCAGTCCGCCTCCATCAGTTTGCGATCTACGCCGTCTAGCCTTCCTTCCGGATTCGGATTCACGTTGTCGATTCGCGATTCAGCTCCGGCCTTCCTTCCGGATTCGACTTTAGCTTCTTGTTGACAGATTCGTGATTTGGCTTCCTTTCTAATTGTTACCGGAGCTTTTGTTATTTGTCCATTTTTTCATTCATGCCTCAAAGCCCCTTCGAGGTCTGCTTTTTAATTGTAATGGTGTTTGAATTAATTTAGTTTATAGGTTATTTAGTTCTGGCATAAACACACCTACTTGAAAGGTGGTTAGCCATTTTTTTGAGCAAATATGAATTTTGTGTTTCAGTTGGTTATTTGAGCTTTTTATCTTTAAAATCTTCGAACTTTTTCGAGTTTGCGAGCTAAAGTTTCGAGCTTACGAATCGATCAAAATCCGAGCTTACGAAGTTCGAACATACATATATATACGAGCTCTCGAGCCGAGCTCGAACGTACAGAAATACATTTCGAACCGAGTTCGAGTATAAGAAGTGAAGCTCGTTCGAGCTCGAACTCGAATTCGAGCCCGAGCATGGTACTCCTTAACGAGCCGAGCTTCTGCATAGCTCGACTCGGCTCGGCTCGTTTGCAGCCCTAGATACAGGTTTAGGCCAAACCGGAATCTCATAACCAAGTTGCGTAGCCATTCTGCTTCTTTACCAGAAGCGGCTAGAGCAACAAACTCAGATTCCATGGTAGAGCTAGTTATGCACGTTTGCTTTTTAGAAGCCCATGAAATGGCACCTCCTCCAAGCAAGAAACACCAACCACTTGTAGAAGATGAATCTTCCACATTGTTGATCCAACTAGCATCCGTGTATCCCTCTAGAACCGAAGGATAACCCGAATAAAACAGGCCATAATCCATAGTACCTTTTAAGTACTTGAATACCCTTGAAATAGCATGCCAATGATGTTTACTAGGTTTACTAGTAAATCTGCTGAGTTTACCAACCGCATATGCAATGTCCGGTCTAGTGCTAGTCATAGCGTACATCAAACAGCCAATGGCTTTTGAATACTCTAGCTGATCCACAGGGTCTCCTGTGTTTGGCATAAGTTTCATCATGGGGTCCATGGGAGTGCTAGCAGGAGAACAATCAAGCCGATTGAACTTCTTTAGTACCTTCTCAATGTAATGAGATTGTGAAATCGCAATCCCATTATTTACACGTTTTATCTTGATACCAAGAATAACGTCTGCCTCTCCCATGTCTTTCATTGAGAATTTGGATGACAGAAACCTTTTGGTTTCATCAACATGATTTTGGTCAGAACCAAA
>JAYMSL010000684.1:0-21737 GCA_036897195.1 Plantago coronopus
CTCTGAACATAAGTATCAGCGACCTCACTTGGTTGCTGAGAAAATCATTATTAGACACGAATAGTTTTTAAGGGTATTCACCCCCCCCCCACCCTTAAACCTTGTTGTCTAAGGGACAAACAGTAAAGCAATAAAGCATGCAAGGAACGACACATCAATTTTCTCTGGATGTAATCACACCCAGAAGCACAAAACGTGCTAAAGCAGCTAGATTGACTGTATGAGTTACAAGACTAAATCTTAAACTCCTAACTCTCTATCTAGACAAATACAGACTAAGAGCAATATGCAATGGCTTAAAGATATTATGTCTGCGTAATTACAAAGAACAAACTAAGGCCCTATATATAGAGTCTTGTCGCCGCCTTAGTTTAGTAGAATCCTAATAGGATTGTGTTTGCCATACTTAGACTTCTTGTAGAATCCTTCTTCAATTAGTCTTCCCAAAGCAGTCTCTTTTCCTTAAAAATTCCTTCATAAGATCTTCTGTGAATATCTTCTAGTGTTTGGAAAGTGGCAAAACTCTTAAGTAAGTCGGTCAAGTGCTGGACTTATGTGGTTGCTGGAACCACAATCTTGGTTGAGCTAACCTGAAACTCTGGTTGCCTAAACCTGGAAAAAGTCCACACTTACAATCTCCCACTTTTTGTCAGCTCTTCACAAATACTCTGAACAAGAACTCAGAAACACAAAAGAACCCAAAACAGAAGATCTTCATTAAAGTAGCCAACCTTTTCAGTACACATGTCTTCTCAAAAGAAAAAGAACAAAAATCCCTAATTACTGAAATAAACAGTTACAAGGATTTTTTTTCTCCCCCTAAAACCTAGCAGAGCCATCTGAGCTGCCTTGTTCATCATCTCCCCCTAATTGTGAAGCAGCTAGTTCATCCAAGACAACTTGCCGAAGGGCAATCGACTCAGTCAATTCAGCATTTTCATCCTGAATCTTCTTCTTCTTGGCCATGATTGACTTCTCAAGATAAATCAAAGTTGCTTGCATGACAGATGGTTTCTCAGCAGCTGAAGTTTCAGCATCTTCTTCTTCTTGGTTGACTCTGGAGGTTCCCTCAACCTCATTCCAAATCGTAGCACCAAGAGGAGCAATATAGGGTAGAGTGTTAATTCTATCTCCTCCAACATCAGTTATTGATTTGACAATCCCTATTTGCTTCTTGACATGTTCCACTTTATCTCCAGTAGCAAAAACAAAGCCTTGTCTTCTAACAATTTCACAAAGAAGTGCAGGAAAGGGTAGATAACCTTTACCTGTTTTGGCTCTAGCAATGTGTCTAC
The DNA here is from genome assembly GCA_036897195.1 of Plantago coronopus. Taxonomy (NCBI): domain Eukaryota; kingdom Viridiplantae; phylum Streptophyta; class Magnoliopsida; order Lamiales; family Plantaginaceae; genus Plantago; species Plantago coronopus. The sequence goes on from JAYMSL010000684.1 coordinate 1,296, forward strand.
AGATTTCTCTTCCAAAATTCACAGGTATTTTGTTCAGAATTTTATAAAGTAGAATGCCTTGACGTTCAGATACCTGAGTGGTGTTGGAAGATGGAAGCCAATTCTTCACACAAACTGAATGGAGCACAGTAGCAAGAGAAGACAAATTTGCCACATTGGGTCTTTCTCCCCAAGTCTTCTTCTTTCTTGCTGTAAGAGACTAAAATTTGAACGTCAAGGTAAAGGTTTTTAGTAGAATGCCTTGACGTTCAAATGCCTGTAAGAGACTAGAATGCCTTGACGTTCAAATTTTCCACAGTAGCCAAGTCTTCTTCTTTCTCCCCAAAGTAGCAAAGAAGTACTAAAATTTGTTTTTAGTACTTCTATAATGAAAAACTATTATTTTCAGTACCTCGAATTATGTAGTATTATTAATTTAACAGTACTAATAATCGGACAATACTTATTTTATAAGTAGTAATATCTATTATTAGGATATACTTCCTCCGTCCCATATTAAGCTTCCCATTTTGCTATTTTGGGTGTCCAATTTAAAACTTAACGTTTCCATTTTTGTACATCTTAATTCCACTAACAACAATAAATATACTTAATATGGGACGGAGGAAGTAATTATTAACTAAACCTATATTTAGTATGTTATTAAATGAGTTAGATGGAATCTAAATTAGTAGAGACGATTTAGATGAAATATTGTGTGACAATTTGTATCTATAAGATACTCTCCTTTTTTTTCTTTTTTTTTTTGAGATATACTGTTTAAATTACAAATTTCTAATCAATAATTAATCAAATACTTTACAAGAATCAATACATTGGACATAATCACCCATTGCGGGCATATAATCACCATTGGTGAGAATCGAACCCGTGACCTCCTGGATCCGGGATGTCTCAGTTTGCCACTCGGCTATAAACGCTTTGACCTACCCAACTAACTTTTCAAACTCAATACTAATAAATATATCCATTTTTAAAACCATTATTAATATGTTATTCAAAACGATTTATTTCTTTATTTGTTGACTGAAAAGTGAAGAAGTTTCGGGTAGGAAAATTATTATACAATTAGAGTTGTTTTTTACTCTGTACTTTGGAATTGTAATTAGCTCCGGATTAGGGGAAGGATATAACAGAATCCTAAATACACTAGTTATAGAATTACTAGGTAGGGCAATATAATTAATATACTACTAATATAATTAGGTAATAATATATTGATGCCTATATAAGGACAGTCCAGGATGAACACAACATACTTCTTCAATTCAACCACATATTTTCACCGTCTCTTCTCTCCTCCACTTTAAGTTAACGGAATTAGCAGACTGCACTACCGCACGGCGCCGTTTCCGATTAGTGTATCAGATCGCCATCCGTGTTGTATCCGCCATGAATACGCAGCCAGTTTCGCAGGCTCCGTCTTCCTCAAGGGTACGATCGACGACAAACTGAAAGAGATAGTGGGACCAGGTCTAACAAGTCCTCCACCAATTTCATCTGCAGGAGAAATGTTTCACTCTTGTTCGCTAGATCGAGGTCAAGTAAGCACTGCAGATACTCCTCCTAGCAAGCTGCTTTCAAGAACCTTAATTGTACCAGCGCTGAATGTAGTGCAGCATGAAAAACAACAAGAACTTATAATGACAGATTACTTCCTATCGCAGTCCAGCCAAGTAAATATGGTCGATCGGTAAGTCCAAATCTAAAGTATTCCCTATATTTGGGTTGGCCGACTACACGCCTAAAAGCAGCTGCTAAGCTACTGATACACAATAACAATGGAAAAAATACGATTTTCAAAGTAATCCATAACACATTATTGAAAGTGGCCTCTTTACGAAAATGAGTCAAATTTCTTATTGTACCATTCCCCAAAAAAAAAAAAGTCAAATCCGCCCGATCCAGATTTCCGAATTGGGGTTCGAATCGAGCAAATTTGGCCCCGAATCCGATTCAATCCGAAATTCCAGGTCAGATCGGGTTGATCCGAATGCACAACCCTACGTTTTACTGTTTAGGTTCTTTTTACCCTTGCATGGACTTCGCCCGCTTGTGGATTTGTCGTTACTTCCTTCATTTTCTGTAAACTTTGCTTTTGTCTTTTTTAATATATAGTTCGATTTAATAAAAAAAAAGAGTTTTATTAATTATCTACCCTTTTTCCCCTAGTTTAATTCCTAGTACAAGTCTTATGCATATGTATCGTAATTTAATGGTATTTGTGTGAGTTGTAGATATGAATAACTCGACAACTTGTGAATATGTGATATACGATATATTTTTAAATTAAGAAGAGACAAATCAATATTTTTAAGAAAATCAATTATATTTTCAATTAAAATGCTAATATTCATAAGTGTACATTTTATATTTAAAATACAAAAAAAAAAAAAGAGAAAAGCCTTAAACCATTGATGTTTTAAATGAGACCATCGTTGCTCGGAAAAAAAAATGAGACCATCGGTGTTCTTAATTATACCATTAATCTTTCTCCATCGGAGTAGTAATGGATCTCTTTTTCCATTTTAAATCGGTAGTAAAAGTCAAGATAATATTTTAACAATTATGAAAGTTATCTCTCAAAGCTTACCATTATAAAATATTGAATTATCCCAACTTTTTGTAAATTTATTTAATGAATTTGGAAAGTGAATATCTTTCGTATAGCATATATATCTTCAAAACAAGATACTATTAAACTATAATTAAAAAACATTATATTTATAGCTAAAATGTAATATCCTGATCACGAAAATCAAAGAGAGACGGTGCATTTCAAAAGTTTGTATAGAAAAATATATAGAAAAACAGAAATAATCTGCCCTCCAAAATAACGAAAATTGGAGGGACGGTGCATTTCAAAATCCATATTAATTATAAAAAAAACTGAAGAAAAATATATAGAAAAACAGATATTATTTGAAACTGATAGAATTTGCTCACCAGCGTAAAGTAATGTCCCGTTCAATTCACCTGAAAATCTTAAACTGAACGGAATTTATCTAATCTGAATTAAGTTCAAGTATAAATTTATATTATGCATAACTAAACAGTTAAACTGAACTGAACACAACTTAAAATTGAGGTGAGGTGAACTGACGGTATACTTTAGTTCAGTTCAAATGCGGAACACGGGATGACGTAGCTCTTTTGTCTCCCATCGTCTTCAGTAATTCGGCCCATGTGCTCCAGTACCGGCTCAGATTGATACACGCACCCCATCGACTTCTTCGTCTCGACGAGACGCACTCAACTAGACGAGGTTTGAATTTTCTGAGTGGGGACGCGAAGTCACGCACGCCTGCAACTCTATTTTTCTTATCTTCAGATCTGAACGCCGCCGCGATGTTTCTGCCTCCACCTCCTGTCCAACCCCTATACGCGCCACCTCCCCTCCTTCCTGGTAGCATGACGGTCTGATCGGTACCTGGCCCATAGCAATTGGGGCCCGGATGCGCCCTCTGCAGACTCCAGGTCGCGTGAAAACTCACCTCGTCGTCAATGGTGATTCCCCTGCAACCAACCCAGTCGTGATGCTTGCTTCCTCGGTTCAATCTCCCATTGTTTCATCTCTGGCTCCACCCAACGCCATGGTTGCTCCTCCCAGCCCTTTGAACTCACCACCACGCCATGGTCATGGTGAGCCCAAGGGATCTCGGGCCTCCAGCCTGTTTGTTGAAACAGCTCGAAGTCCCACGACGACTCCAGGTCCGAACCCGCCTGCTTGGGCCTCACCCCTAAGTTCACACCGGTCAGAAAAGGTAATACATTTTTAGTAGTTTTGGATGATGAATTCGTCTCTTCTCGCATTAAGACATGCTCTCGTTTTGCATTCATTGGTCGTCTAATGCAACCGAAGGGTTCAACCCCTTGGAATTTTCATGATTCATGACAAGATGCTCTGAAATCTCTATGGAATATAGATCAGTGGCATATGATTTCTATTGGTTTGGGTTACTTCTTCGTGTTTGAGTTTGCGTCCAAGGACGCTAGTGATTCTCTACTGTGTACAAGGGTTTTCAAGCTCCCGGTTGGTCATCTATACCTTCAGCCTTGGGTTCCAAATTTTAACCCGGCTACAACGGCTTCATCTTTAGCCAGGGTTTGGCTTCGCTTGCATGGGATTGGATACGAGTTCATGCATAATTCTGTTATCCTGAGTTTGGCTTCGACTTTTGGTCGACCTATACGGATTGACACAGATTCTCTTTATCGTTGTTTCGGCAACTATGTTAGGGTGCTTGTGGAGGTGGATCTAGCATAACCCCTGGAAACTTCGGTTCTGCTAAAAACCCCATCTCCCAGTCTTACGGTGGACAGGAGTTTTGAGAAGCTTCCTGCATTTTTGTTCTTCCTGTGTGGCGATTGGTCACTCCGCCATGGAATGTCATCGAAGTAAACGACAGAAGATTTAGGATGGAATCTCGTCCGATGCTCTTCAGCAGCCTGAGGTGCACAAGAACCTCTACTCCAGACAAGCCGGTACCGGAAAACGGAAGCTCGCCTACTGAGCAGCCTTTTCAGCCGGTTCGTCCTTGGCATAAAAAGGCTCCTCGACGTAATGTCACTGCACCCACTCCCAGTGTTCCTGCTGCCACCAGCAATTGTTTTACTACTTTGGACAACTCATCATCCCCTTCTGACCCTGCGGTTTCTACTGAAGACCACCTGCCGGCTACCACCCCGCCCCATTCAGTGGTTAACAACACGTAGTCTACGTCCTCGACGCATACCCAGACTTCTGATATCCACGATCCGAGAATTCAGAATTTCCTAGACATTGCACGTGCTCGACAGCAGCGCACTCGTCCCCCAGATGAGGTCCTTGGTGATAGTTTAACGCTGTTGTCCAAGGCGATGTTACCTATGCGTATCGTAGCTAACTGGTCTTGGACAGACCTTCTTGATGATCCTGATAGCTCCTTATAGCTATTTTGATGGACTCTAGTTTAGACTGGTGCATTTTACTACTTTGTTTCTTTTTACTCTTACACGGGTTTATCTGTTCGTATTTGGGTTTGTCGTTTTTTTCTTTTACTCTTCTTGTAACTTTGATTTTTACCTTTTTAATATATAGTTCGGTTTATTAAAAAATAAAAAAAATTGACGGTAAGGCAGCTACATTGAGTAGTATGCAAACCAAAAGGGAAAGGGCAGTGTGGTAATCTAGCAGTGTCCGTATAAGATATAGATATAGATATAGAGAGAGAAAGGGATAGAGACAGAAACAGCGTCCTAGGATAGGAAGAGACACAGACAGAACAGAAGAGAGAGAAAGTGAGAGGAGTAGTAGTAGACTAGTAGTATATACAACAAACACAAACAGAGAGAAACAGAGCTCAGTCAGTTAGTTTCTGTTACTACCTCACTGTACTTGCTACACTACTCGTCGGAAAAACACACACTCGAGTCTCAATTGCACAACAAATGACTGACGGACAGGCCGCGCCACCAGTTCCGCCTCCGCCGGCGCCGGTGACGGACCAGCAAATTGCTGAAGCACTGCAGTCCGTGCTCCGTGAGGCAAATGCTTTCTCAACGCTAAACGGTGTCGTTCAGCAAGTGGAGGCCAAATTGGGGGTGGAATTAGGTCACAAAATGGAATTCATTCGGAGCCAGATCCACCATTTCCTCCTTGCCCAGCAAGCTCAGTCTCAGCAGAATTTGATGATGACATCACAGCACCACCCCAATATGCAGCAGAATGTCCATTATGCACCAGTTCACCAAACCCCTCAATTTCATCCTGCTGCTGTTGGTGTTAATACTGTACCTGGGCAACATTTTCCACCTACTTTTACTGTCACTCGTCACCCGCATCCGGAGTATGCTGCCGCCTTCCGCCCTCCGCTGCAGCAGGTGGCGCAGCCGCATGTGTTTACATCACAGCCTCAGCAGCGGTCTGCGCCGGTGGTCAAGGCTGCTAGTGCTGCTACTACTGAAAGGTGGGGGATTTTACATTTTTTATTATTTTTCTCATTTTTATTTCCTGTGATGAAAACAAGGCATTCTGGTGGTAGAGTTGTTTGGTAGGATAAGAAATTTTTTGTCTGTTTTCTTCTTAAGTTAACCAACCAAGACTTTTGGTCTCTTGATTATTGTATTTGTTTCGTTGTTGTTTTTAGTTAGGTCATTTCCTTTACTGGAATGTATGTTCACTTACTAATTGGATTTAACGCAGCATGCTGGGTATGAGTGTTGGCAACTATTGTAGTTAAGCAAACACTGGCATTCGTATTCTTATTGAATAAGTTGGTTTTCTTGTTTTAGGGGGATGGACTCTAACGGAGAATGGTATTAGAGTTCGGAAAATGGGGCGGGATGGCGGGTGTTGGTTCTGCTCAGTAGTCACATATATTTCCTCTATTGTACTGTAGTAGATGTCTCGATGATGTCTTAAAGTTGTATCATCTCATAAATAGGTTAGTTTCGGACAGTGTCTGTTGTAATTGAAATAAGTAGAGTCAAGTAAAGGCTAAACAAACAGTTAAGTGTGGGTTATGTCTCTTTTTTGTCCTGTTAAAGTCGACAGAATGCACAGAGAAGGTGCTCATGGAAAATGATTTGTTGTTTACCCTAGTTCTTGTAGTGTACCCGCAAAAGCCATTTCACTTCTGTCCTTAAAATGGGATTGATTGTAGACTGAAGGACCAGAACAAGCAGTCTTTCATGAAGCATGTAGCAGCTATGATGAATTGTCTTTAAAAAAATTTAGTCCTTGCAACTGTGTGATTAATTTAGTTCGACTTTGACATGAAGTAGAAAAATTGGTATAAAATGCGATCTTGTTTCTTAATAATTCAACTAAACCAGATATAGCTGCTGACTTGTTGACAATGGATTTGGTTTTTGTTTTCGTCCACATCTGAACTGAGAAGACAAAAGTAGCTAAATCTAGTTGAATTTTGTTCTTATTTTTGTACTTTCTTATCTTTAGCTAACTTAATTCTGTAAGAAGCAAATTAAAATTCCATTAGTCCAAGTCCAAGCTTGGATGCGGTTTCTGTCTTTGCTGACTGTTTGCATCTGTGTAAGGATCATACTGCTAACTGTCAAATGCTGTTTGATCTATATGCTGAATCAAAGGCATTAATTTTTTTTTCCAGTTATTTGTATAGTCTAAACCTATCCTTGATGGCATTAATCCATTTGTGATAGTAGGTCTTTGGACTTCTATGATAGCTAGTTTTTCAGTTCATGGTGATTATTCATTCAGTTGGAGCTGACGTTCATGAGTTCCCGTAATTAAGTCATCATTATTACTCTTTAATAGTAATCTTCTTTAGCATGCTACAGAGTACATACCAAGCTAACATAGCAGTCTTGAGAACGGCTTCTCTGTACTATGTGCATTGCCCTTATTTAAATTTTTGTAATTTGCTTTTTCTGCACACATAATAATATGCACTTCCAATAAGCATTTGCATACTTTGTGCCATCGATAACTATGTTATGAGGCTTGCATGGATTTTGGACCCTTTTCTGAAATTTCTGATTTTTCTTATGTATAACACTATTATCTTGCAGTGCTCCACCAGCGAAAAAAAGAAGAGGCGGCCCTGGGGGCCTCAACAAACTCTGTGGGGTTTCTCCCGAGCTTCAAACCATTGTTGGCCAACCAACATTGCCTAGGACTGAGGTACAATAATCTTTTTGAATTCCATTATTGTCTGTCTCCCAGAACACTAGCTGTGCATGCCATTCATAGCAATCTCCCTGCAGATTGTGAAACAATTGTGGGCTTACATAAGGAAATACAACCTTCAAGATCCAAACAACAAAAGGAAGATAATTTGCAATGACGAGCTCCGCTTGGTATTTGAGACAGATTGTACTGACATGTTCAAGATGAATAAATTGCTAGCTAAGCATATCCTCCCGCTTGATCCCACAAGTACAGATCTGATGGTCAAAACTGATTTGCTGTTACTCACTGGTAAAATATAAAATGGAGTTTAACATCATATTATATTCTTGCAGAAGAGACAGCTCCAAATGCTAAGCGACCCAAGGCTGAAGAGGAATCAGGCAGTAAAACTGAGGATCCTATTCCAGTTGTGAAAATATCTGAAGCACTCTCCAGTTTCTTTGGAACAGATGAAAAGGAGATGTCACAAGCAGAAGTATTAAGGCAGATCTGGGAGTACATAAAGGTCAACAAGCTTGAGGTATGTTACAGACCAAAATGATTTTATTGAGAGATTCATCGTGGGACTGCTATGTATCTAATTTTGTGTAGTTCAAAAAATATTTTTGGACGATTAACTGATTCAGTGTGCTTTCTAGTTTGTGATGGAAATTTCTCATGTCTTTTGCTGTACCTAGGATCCTTCAAATCCAGCGGCCATTTTATGTGATGCAAAATTGCAAGAACTTCTTGGTTGTGAGAGCATATCTTCATTAGGGATTCCTCAGGTGTTGGCGCAACGCCATTTGTCAAAGCAATCCTGATCATGGCTACACTACTGGTTGGTACAATGCATTGGTTGCTTTTGTAATCATAATAATCAAAATATATCGACTATGATGCTTGTTTTTGTGCTATTTTTTTTATTAGAAAAACATTTTGCAGATTGCTTAATATTGAGCTTTCATTCTTAAAAAGCCAACTCTCCCTTTCCCTAGGTTTTCACTTCTCTATCTCTTTTTATACTAACTTCCCAGATGGGTTTTTTTTGCTCGAGTTTCTATTGGTCATACATGTCATTTTAGTTATTTGAATGGAGTTATCAAAATTGTCCACATATAGTTCTTGTCTAACCCAGTAACCATGGATGGTGAGGTTTCCTCTTGAATGTTTTTTCTCGTTCATATACTTGGTAGGGGTTTATCCAAGCAGCATTCTTCTTCTTCTGTATTAATTATTTATTTTTGTTTTGACACTGATCTTCATGAGAGTGATCTTTGATGGCTTCTTCTTCTTTCTTCGACCAAATGGTAGAATTCTGACTTTTCTAAAAAATTTTTTTATGGCTGGAACAATAACGACTTCTATAAAATAATGTGTTTATGGTCGATATTTTGCAACTTAGCCTGCATTAAGAACTTATGCCTGATAACTTATTTCTTTCCCCTTTTGTTTCTTTGTTTCGCAGACATGATGTTAATGCTAACCTACAGTGTCTGACATCATTCTGAATTCCTCCCAAGAAGATTGTTATTATGTTTGTTGACTTGGCGCTAGTAACTTTGGATGAAGAAGTAGGTACTGTGAATTGGTAGCTCTCGTGGCTAACTGGAAACTTATGTTGTGAACTGTAGATCTAGAATCTTCATATGGATTGGGATTGTTTAGACTTCTTAGTAGTAACTGGCAACTTATAATATAGGCTAATAGCTGTACAAGGTGATGATGGCTAAACTGTTTTGGTTTGTAAAATGGCACTACAATCTAACTGCAGGTCTGTATATCCTATGGTTGCTGATGTCTTTAATTATAAGCCTGTGTTGATTTCTTTTGCTTATTCAGTTTTTTTTTTTGATTCCGCTTGCTTGTTACGTTGTTTCTGCTTGATCTACAAAACTGCTCTGAATCGGCATGGAAAAAACTGGGAAGGATGTTCTTTCTCCCCCCATGTCGATTCAACCCTCCGATTACCAGTTAATGTTGCTCCTGAGTGGTGCATAATTAATGTCCTTGGTAGAATTCAATGTACAATGTACACTGTAGTTTAATTTGCTCCATGTCCCACCTGTAGAATATTGTCACAGACTCAGCAGTTTTTCACGGGTATGTTTTAGAGGGTTTAAAAAATAATTTCTTGGGCTAAATCACTTGACAATTAGTGAAAAAATCCAAGATCTCATGCCTAATAATCGGTTCACATGTCTCGTAAGATTAGAAACAAAATTTTATTTTTTTCATAAGATTCCTCCATTTTCCACTACTTATAAGCCTGACTGCAGCAGATATAGCACAACTCACAATCAATTTAGAGCAAAATGAGTAAGCCAGTAATTGCCATTCTTGTTCTCCTTTCCGTCATATCTGCTGCAAACTGTGCTGCAGCAGCTGCACCGAGCACAATATGTAACATGAAAGTTTCTGATCTGCTGACATGCCTTCCTGCTATAACTGGCAAGTCGCCTTCATGGCCGACTAAAGGTTGTTGTTCCGTTATCCGGAGGGCCAACTTGAAATGCTTCTGCAGCTACAAGTCTCAGCTGGGGAAGTTTGGTGTTGACCCAGTCAAGGCCATGGCATTGCCTAAGAAATGTGGTGCTAGGGTCCCGAAAGGGTGTATCAAGATGTGATCTTTACGTCCATTCGCTATCGTATAATTTACTATTTACTTGGTAGTATATCATTGGGTCTATGATATACTAGCCAATTCCTGTATTTCCTTTTTGATTAAGTTGAAATAAATGTGCTGTTGTTCTCTGTTTTACAAGGTCAGGAATACTACTACTATTACTACTGTTAGAACTACTTTCTGTGTTTGTCTAATTGAAACAGATAAAGATGGAGGATCACAATTCACAGCTGCATATTACCATACAAACCAACTCAAACTGTGTCGTTTGCGCCCGTTCGTACTCATATCTAACTTAATCTAAATGAGTAAAATTGCCACTGTGGGGAGCTTGTTGATTTCAAAAGAAGATGTATCAGGCTTTTTGGCGTTACAACAAAAACAGAAAGAAAAACTGGAGCACACTTATGGTGTATATAATTGATTGGTTAAGAATTTATGATCTGTTACTACTTGTTCCTGAAATTGGTTTGCATTAGCTCCATTGCCATTTCTTGCCAGTTACTATTTATATATCCTGTCCATAAGCAGAACTATAAGCATTCATTCTTTGGCCAAATTCACAGAATGTCATTGTTACAAGAGAACAACAGGGAAATGGACTTAATCAGAAGCAATAATCTCACAACAGCTAGCTAGAATTTATCACTTGTTGTTGATGATCTAGGAGCTAACCAGTTCAGTTGCTTACCAATGGTGTCATCAGTGTGTTTGCTTATCCTGTTTTCGTCATTGCTCACTTTAGTTACGGCTGCTCAAAGATCATGGCTTACACTTAACGGTAAACCACATTCTTATGTAGTTCTTTGCTTTGATTTTCCTGCTTTCCTAGTTTCGATTTTCCACAGTAGATACAACAATGTCTTGAGATACTGTTGAGGGCAATAATCCTTCTGAACTACTGAATGACCGGAACTCTGAGTGCAGATCAAGTATGGCTATTTATAGTTAATGGTTGTGTAAGCGCATAAATTTCACCCTTACAAGAGCATAATCAACTCCGGTCAGTGTGTAAAAATCACTGAAAGCAAGCTTGTCATCTTGTTTTTTTTCGATTTTCCTTTTCCAGGAGATGTGCCGCTGGTCATTGCAAAGGGTGGATATTCAGGACTATTTCCTGATTCCAGTTCTATGGCAGATAGACTGGCAGTGGAGAGTGGCTTAGTTGACAAAACACACATCTGGTGCGATGTTCAACTTACCAGGGATGGAGTTGGAATCTGCTTTCCAGACATCAGGCTACAAAATAGTTCTAACATTGCAACTACTTACGCAAACAGGAGCAACACTTACACTGTCAATGGTATCTCTGTGCAAGGATGGTTTTCCTTGGACTTCACCTCTAAGGAACTGGCAAATGTGCTTTGTAAGTTTTCTTTCAATACCTCTCATAAGCGTTTCAGTTATAACGCGCACTTTGTCTTCGTTGAATGAAAGCTTTCGTATTGTCATGAATTGATGTTGACGTTTCATGCCCGTGGCAGTGATGCAAAGGACTGATTCACGTGGGCCATATTTTGATAATTCCATGCCGATTAGTACTATTGATGATGTACTCAAGGACATAACACCAGCTAAAATATGGTTGAATACGCAGGTATGAAATACAGCTAAAATCAGAGACGAGTGCTTTTTCTTCCAATGAGAGGTGAGTTCTAAACTTTTATACTCACTCATTTTCATTCACACCACTGCAGTATGATCAATTTTTCGGACTACACAACTTAAGTATGAGGAGCTTCGTTATATCTGCATCTAGAAGGATGAACATAAGCTACATTTCATCACCAGAAGTTAGCTTCTTGAGGAGCATTACGTCAAGGTTCAGAAGAGGCCCGAAACTTGTGTTTGAGTTTCTTGGATCTGATGATGTTGAGCCTTCGACCAACCAAACATATGGCTCACTTTTAAGTAATCTGACACTCATCAAAACATTTGCTTCTGGTATCCTTGTACCCAAACATTACATATGGCATGTGGACAGCAGCTTATATGTACAAAATCATTCCTCGCTTGTCCTAGATGCTCATAAAGAGGGTCTTGAAGTTTTTGCTTCTGGTTTTGCAAATGACGTAACTTTACCATATAATTACAGTTACGATCCTGTCATGGAGTATCTGTCATTTATTGATAATGGCATTTTTGCTGTTGATGGAGTGCTTTCTGGCTTCCCAATAACTCCATCTGCTACCATCGGTAAGGAGCAATAGTCCTGCACAATTTTATGCGTACATTAGGCCCTTCGATTTTTGGATTCAAGAACATCTAGCTTTGTATTTATAGTCATTTTCCTGTTTGCAGATTGCTTCTCGCACATGGGGAAAACTGATAAAGTGCAAGGTGTGTTCCATCTCTTTGTCCCAGTTATGCTTGGGTCTGTTCTTGTAAATTGACATATTGTATTTCCCCTGACTTCAATTCAGTGAACTTTTCGATTATCTCATCTGGCGGAGCAAGTGGGGACTATCCTGGTTGCACTGACTTGGCATATCAGAAAGCTGTATCAGACGGTGTAGATATACTTGACTGTCCGGTTCAAATAACAAACGATGGAATACCTGTATGCTTGGAATCTATCAACCTCAGAGAGAGTACAAATGCTGCTCAATCAGAATTTATCAATCTGACCAAGAATAACCGGGACCTTAAGATAGAGAATGGTATTTTTGTATACGATCTCACATGGAGCCAAATACAGACTTTGACGCGTAAGTGAATCTTGTCTGTGCTTTCAGGATTCATTTGACAAGTAACATCTAATATATATAAACCATAATAAGATGAGTTGGAGCTTTATGAGAATTCATTTACATTTTCCTTTTTCCTTTTTTTTTTCTTCTTTAAATCGTCTTGGCCACAAGCAGTGGAACTTGCATTATGAGTTGTGTGCATCTCATTGCGCAGCTGCTATTTCAATCCCGTACCAAGAATATGGACTCCTCCGAAATCCGATAGCCAGAAATGCTGGCAACTTAATGCAGCTGTCTGAGTTTTTAGCACTCGCGAAGAACGCATCCTCAGTCTCTGGAGTTCTAATCAGTATAGAGGTGACTCTAAAAACCAATAACTGCTTTCCTTGTTCTGATTACCTGTTGATGTCATTCTCCAGCTTCTGTTTTACATGAAGGCTCAATGTTGTATCTAATTTTGCTCGAATAATCCTCGCAGAATGCTGCCTACCTAGCTCAGAATCAGGGATTAGATGTTATTGATGCAGTTTTGGAGTCTCTACAGAAAGCAGGTTATGATAACCAGAAAACCAAAAAAATTATGATCAAATCCAGTCATAGTGCAGTGCTGTCAAAGTTCAAAATAAGCCGCGGCAACTATGAACTTGTTTACCTGATTGAAAATTATATTAGTGACATCTCGAACTCAACAATTTTGGAGATAAAAAATTTTGCTAGCTCCGTTGTTGTAGCGAAAGGATCAGTTTTTCCTTACACAAAGGCCTTTCTCACTGGTGAAACATATGTGGTTCCGAAGCTCCATGCCTTTGATCTGCCAGTTTACGTGCAATACTTCCAAAATGAGTTTGTATCCCAGCCCTGGGACTTCTTTAGTGATGCATACGTTGAGATCAGCGCATATGTTATCACTGACATCAGAGTCGATGGTGTCATAACAGCTTTCCCAGCAACAGCTGCTAGATACAGAAGTAAGTGTAGCAGTAGCAGCAGGCCTAGTTGTGGCCATTTGCAATTTCATAAAGTTCATATAGTTTTACTGGTTTCGAATAGGAGTAATATAGATAACCATAGTATTCTTTTGCAGGAAGCAGATGCTTAGGCTACGATCTAATACCTCCATACATGAGCCCTCCGCTGCCTGGCCTGCTTCTTAATCTGACGGAAATGCTTCCATCTCCTCCGAATCCTGTTTTATCGGTTAATGATGTTCTGGAACCTCCCCTACCACCTGTCACCAAGCGACATCCTTCTGTCAACGAGACGAGTGTACCAGCTCCGACTTCAGGACATGGTCAGCGTACACTTACTGCTAGTGCTGTAGTACTGTGTATCACTCATCCACTTGTTTACGCAGCTCTTATGGCGTGGTGAGGTGAAAACACAATACTCATTGCGAGTCACTTGCACTTTCGTTTCCTATGCATGCTGTCATCATGTATTTCGAACTGTCATTATGTAAAAGCTTGAAGAACACAGAAGCCAAATAAACCGTTGCGACAGATTTTTCGTTGTTTTCTACTATGATTGCTAAAAGAGTATTACAAAACAACACCATCACTTGGGACAACCACAATGTTGTACATTGTAATAATCAGCCTCCATTTTAAATCTTTCCTACTCAACAACTCTATAAAATACTTCCTTACTAGCCCCTCCTAATTCACTCAACTCTATTCTATTAACAAACCTGTTCGCGCAATGGCTTCGACTCTCCAATCCCCTTCCACCACCACCCTCCTCCGCCACCCTGCCACCATATCCAAACCTGCCATCGCGTCATTCTATCAACTCCCCGTCAGTAAAACCCGTAGTTATTTCAAGAACACAAGAATATGCGCGGTGGCACAGCCTGGAACTCTGGAGATCGTCCAGAGCACGATAGCGAAGCAGCTGTCGATAGACGAGGCGACAGTGGAAGCAGGAACCAAGTTCAGCGAGTTGGGTGCGGATTCGTTGGACACAGTGGAGATAATGATGGCTCTGGAAGAGCAGTTCGGCGTGTCAATCGGAGAAGGCGGGGCAGAGAGCATCGCAACCGTTCAGGACGCGGCGGATTTGATTGAGAAAGTGAAGGCTGCAGCAGCTTAATACAACAGAAATGGTTTTGGCCATGACGTAGAAAAGATTGTGCTAGGAGACATGTTCTTCTTGTATTCTTCTTCTTCAATGTTTTGGACAAAACAAGCAAACCTGTCGAAATTTCTTGCTAATTTTGAGCTAAGCTCATCCAAAAATAAGAGTTTCACCTATGGCTTGTTAATCTTGCTTTCTTTTTTCTTCAGCAATTCTAACACCGTACTACTCCTACCTCCTTTACCATATTATAACTAATAAATACACTTATACCAAGTTTCTTTATGTCTCTGAGGTTCGAACATCCGACCTCTTTTATACTAATTAACTTTATTTACCCCCACTTCATATGGTATAATACTAATTATGTAATGACGATTCCATCTCATCAAGTGCGAAGGGTAGAATCATGAATGTAACTTTGAAGAAAAGGTGATATTCTTCTAAATACTTTTAGAGCGTGTTTCGTTGAATAATTATTTGGGAGGTGTTTGTTGCAAGCCAAATATCATGTTTTGATAAGATTTTTATAACCTAAAATTATAAAGGTATTTCGAAAAGATAACTTTTCAAATTCCATTAGGCTATATATGAAATATTTTGAATGCCGCTTTTGAAAAATCTAGTTGTAGTGAATTTTTCCAAAATGGGTTTTTCAACATAGAAATAACTTGTTAAATTTACTAATTAAACATAACAAATACTTAAAAAAAATTCCAATTTTAACCCGAATTTAAAATACAAAGAACTATCTGTTAGACTATAGAAGTCATTGTACATTAGAATTAGTTTCCTAGTAGTATAGAGGACTTAGAATCCTAGTAGAGGATGATGCCTTGCTGGGCAAGTATATCTCTTGTATATATACCTGTTGAATTGTATGAATAAGATCATGGGATTATATTCTTTCATGGTATCATATTAGGTCTACGATCCATATCTCTTCCGCCTAGCCTCTCTTTCGTCCTTCTGTCCAGTCTTTTTCCTTCTCCCGCAGCCGTCCCATCCGCAGCACCATGACGAATCCGTCAACTGATGTCGCTGCTGCCTCTACTCCTTCAACTACCGCAGCCACCTCCCCATATCATCCTGCGTTATCGGTTTCAAATATCCGTAACCATGTTCCCGTTACCCTAGAGATGGAGAATATGCAGTACGCAACATGGGCTGAGCTGTTTAAGGTACACTGCCGCTCGCACGAGGTGCTGGAGCACATCATCACCCCTGTCGACGAAGATGGTCAGCCTATTGTCCAGGCGCCTTTGTCTGCTGCCGAGAAGAAAAAGTGGAATACCTTGGACGCCGCGGTGGTTCAATGGATTTATTCCACCATATCCACCGATCTTCTTAATACAGTGATTGAATCTGATATTTCCGCCAAAGTTTTGTGGAATCGACTCCGCAAATTGTTTGAAGACAACGAAAACTCCCGTGCGGTTGCTCTTGAACACGAGTTCAACAACACATACTTGAAAGATTTCAAGTGTGTCTCGGATTATTGCCAACGCCTGAAGTCTCTCTCCGATCAACTCGCGAATGTTGGCGCGGCGGTTCCCAACAACCGCCTGGTGCTTCGTATGGTTGGTGGCCTCACCTCGGCTTACCATGGTGTTGCCTCCATTATCCGGCATAAGAAGACTCTTCCACCTTTCTATGAAATCCGCTCCATGCTGATTTTGGAAGAGAATGCGCTCAAAGAAAATACCGATGACTCCTCCTTTGTATCTGTTAATGATTCACAGACTCGTGAACACAATTCTTCTACTGACCAACGATTTGCAGGTACAGGTACTAATAATGGTCGGGGCCGGAACAACAACAACCGCCGCCAGAACTCCAACCGCAATCGCCAGCAGCGGAACCCGGGCGGCAATACCACCCAGCAGCGACCAGGCGGCCAGGCGCAATCGGCCCATCCTCGGCCCAATCAGCGCGGCTATGTGCAGGCGCCACCGACCTGGCCTGTTCCGCCATGGTGGGGCTGGGCCCAGCAACCGTGGGCTAGCCCACCTTGCCCGTATCCGACTCAACCATGGGACCAGACCAACACACAGCCGCAAGGTGTGTTGGGCCCCCGTCCGGCACAGCAGCCTCGCCCGCAGGCTTACGCAGCTCAGTCTTGGACACCAACGGACGTTGCAGCAGCTATGGAAACGATGTCCCTGTCCAAACCCGATCCACAGTGGTATATGGATACGGGCGCCACATCTCATATGACTAACTCTCAAGGTAATCTTTCGTCTTATTTTAATACGAGCACTCTTTCTCATGGTGTTACTGTTGGTAGTGGTCAGTCTATCCCAATTTGTGGTTATGGCAGTACTTCCCTCCCCTCCCCATCCAAACCATCCAAGTCGTTGTCCCTTAATCATGTTTTGCATACTCCACACATCATCAAAAATCTTGTGTCTGTCCGAAAATTCACTACAGATAATAATGTGTCTGTGACTTTTGATCCTTATGGTTTTTCTGTCCATGACCTACAGACGAGGACATGTCTCCTACGATGTGATAGTCATAGCCCATTATATCCTGTGCGTCCTCCCAACTCGTCCCAGGCTCTCATCCACTCCACGTGCCTAGCCTCGTCTATTTGGCATGCTCGCCTTGGCCATCCCGGAGACGCTGTTCTGTCTTTTCTTCAGCATCACAATTTTATTTCATGTACTAAATCTCCACGACCACCTTTATGTCAGTCGTGTGTTTTTGGCAAACAGATTAAGTTACCTTTTGATTCATCTACTTCCACCACTTGTATGCCTTTTGACATTATTCATAGTGATTTATGGACATCTCCTATTTTAAGTTCATCTGGTCATCGATATTATGTTCTCTTTTTGGATGATTTTTCGAATTTTCTTTGGATTTACCCACTTGCCAAGAAATCTCAAGTATTCTCAATTTTTTCGAAATTTCATACATATATCAAGACACAATTTGAACGATCCATTAAAACATTACAATGTGATAATGGTGGTGAATTCGACAATGCACTGTTTCATCAATTTTGTGAAACCCACGGAATCTCTTTCCGTTTCTCGTGTCCTCACACCTCGTCTCAGAATGGCAAAGCTGAACGAAAAATTCGCTCCATTAATAATATTGTGCGAACCCTTTTACTTCATGCATCCGTGCCTCCTTCCTTTTGGCACCATGCTCTGGCTATGGCCAATCATCTCTTAAACCTTACCCCCAGCAAAGTGCTTGCCAACAAATCCCCTCTTGAGATTCTCTATGGTCGACTTCCCTCCTACGACCATCTCCGTATATTTGGTTGTTTATGCTTTCCACTGTTTCCCTCTCACACTATTCGCAAGCTCCAAGCTCGTTCTACCGCTTGTGTTTTCTTGGGCTACCCGGATAATCATCGTGGCTATAAGTGTTATGATCTTCACACTCGTCGAATCATAATTTGTCGTCATGTTCAATTTGATGAAACGACGTTTCCCTTTGCCAATCATCATACACCATCTACAGCCACCTCTCGTACCCTCGATGATGATCCCAACCCCTTCCTTCGTCTCCCTCCGCCGCCTCCCATATTAGCCGCGGCTCCACCCCTGCTCCCTTCCAATTCGGCTCCAGCTCCCTCCCCGGTCCAACCGGACCCTCACCCACCCGACTCACCAGCACAACCGCCCGATTCTCCCATCCGGCCGCCACAGCCTCCCATACATCCTCCCCATCGTCCAATTACACGGAGCCAACACGGCATCTCCCGCCCCAAGACCATCTTTGATCCGTCTGCCGCCCTTACGGCTACACTCACTCCATCACCCATTCCTCGTAACCCTATCACTGCATTACAGGATCCAAATTGGAAACTGGCCATGACTAACGAGTTTGATGCTCTTATTAAAAATAAGACTTGGGAGTTAGTTCCTCGTCCTCCTGGTGTTAATGTGATACGTTCTATGTGGATTTTCACTCATAAGTTTCGGTCTGACGGCACGTTCGAACGGTATAAGGCTCGTCTTGTATGTGATGGGAAAACTCAGCGGGTTGGTATTGATTGTGGTGATACTTTCAGTCCTGTTGTGAAACCAGCAACTATTCGGTTGGTTCTGAGTCTCGCTCTTTCACGCGGTTGGTCTATCCATCAGCTGGATGTTAGCAATGCTTTTTTACATGGGAATTTGAAGGAAACTGTGTATATGCATCAACCAGTGGGTTTCAGGGATCATTCTCACCCTGACTATGTCTGCTTGCTCCATCGGTCATTGTACGGTCTCAAACAAGCCCCCCGGGCATGGTATACTCGATTTGCAGACTTTGTCTCCTCTATTGGTTTTCGAAACAGCAGGTGCGATGCTTCGCTGTTCGTCTACAAGCAAGGCCCGGATGTTGCCTACTTACTCCTCTACGTGGACGACATCATCTTGACTGCCTCTAGCTCTGCACTTCGACTATCCATCATGGCGCGCCTGCATGCGGAATTTGCCATGAAGGATCTCGGGTTGCTGAGTGACTTTCTCGGCATCCAGGTGGTTCGTTCCTCTGCCGGTTTATTCTTGTCTCAACAGCACTATGCCGAGGAGATCATTGCGCGCGCAGGGATGAGCGGATGTCATAGCTGCTTGACTCCGATTGACACAAAAGGCAAGCTCGGGGCCTCGTCAGGGAAACCATTCTCGGATCCGTCTTTGTACAGAAGTTTGGCCGGTGCGCTTCAGTACTTGACATTTACACGTCCCGATTTATCCTATGCCGTACAGCAGATTTGTCTACATATGCACGCGCCTATGGACGAGCATATGGCAGCTCTTAAGCGCGTTCTGCGCTATGTCCAGGGCACTTTGCGCCTTGGTCTTCAGTTATCACCTTCGTCCGTGCATAATTTGGTGGCTTACACGGATGCTGATTGGGCAGGATGTCCAGATACACGTCGCTCCACATCCGGTTATTGTGTTTTTCTTGGCGATAATCTTGTTTCTTGGTCCGCCAAACGTCAACCGACTTTATCCCGATCCAGTGCTGAGGCCGAGTATCGTGGGGTTGCAAATGTGGTCTCTGAGTCCTGTTGGTTGCGTAACATTCTCCATGAGCTTCACTCGCCGGTCTCGAAGGCCACTCTTGTCTATTGTGACAATGTTAGTGCCATTTATCTCTCGGGCAATCCGGTTCAGCACCAACGCACGAAGCATATTGAGATGGATATTCACTTTGTTCGTGAGAAAGTAGCACGCGGGGAAGTCCGCGTTCATCATGTACCGTCTCACCACCAAATTGCTGACATTTTTACCAAGGGTCTTCCTTTGGTTCTATTTAAGGAATTTCGTTCCAGTCTTAACATTCGTGATCCTACCGTTATGACTGCGGGGGAGTGTTAGACTATAGAAGTCATTGTACATTAGAATTAGTTTCCTAGTAGTATAGAGGACTTAGAATCCTAGTAGAGGATGATGCCTTGCTGGGCAAGTATA
>JAYMSL010000685.1:0-21720 GCA_036897195.1 Plantago coronopus
GAAAGATTGGGAAGCTCAGATTTGCTTTGGTCATTGATATCATGTTCTGTAATTTTATGAATGATTTGGAATTTGTTTAGGTGGATTTGTTACTCTTCTCATGCCATTATGGATTGATATTATGGGCATTGGAATGCAATTTGCATATAATTCTTGTGTTTTTTCTTTCTTCTTTTTTTTTCATAAAATATTAGGCGTGTTTTTTTTTTTTTCACATCAGCCGAGCTCGATCCTTAAATAACTTTGACTACTTATAACTTACAACCCTAAACCCTGGACATGTTCCATTAAATACTTAGATCACTTCTAGCATTTCAAGTGTTATACGAGTATCAGTCTTATCAATTTCGTATGGAGAACTCTAAAACTAAATTAAACTTGATAAATCTAAATCGAACTTAGTGAATTTGGACTAATTTGATGAACTTAAATAGAAGTACTCGAATCAAACCTAATAACACTGAATTTGATTTTCGTTTTTTAAGAAAAACATAGTAGACCTATCTACTAAAACTTGAAATTGAGGAATCATTTGACACAATACACGGACGATATCAAATATTAATCGTCGGAAACATAAAATGTCAGTGGCCTTTTAATAAAATATCATGTGTTTTATTTTTGAATAGCTGTTATATTCTTTCAATAGTTGTGATCTTTCACAATTATTTCTCGAGTGGCTAGGAAGTGTGCCTTCACCTGCAACCTTACCTACCTACCATTCAGAATTCTTTCATTTCGTGATCATTTTAAGGTGGTGAGCTGATAACTGTCAAGAAAGTGTTGAGTGTTTAATGCGAGTCTACTATTTAATATACATATTTTTTAAAGACTTCATCTATATAATTTAATTAATAAAATGTAGGTACATGATTAAAATAGATGATTAGCAAGGACAAATTTGTTCCCTTAGGCTGTCACATTGCGTATAATTGCGATGATAACAATATAAATGCATAGTTGACATAATAAATTATACGTACAAGTTACATCATTGAAAATTTAAAATAAAAGAAAAATAGTATTAAAACATAGCATTCAAAGTCCTAACTTTATCTTTAATCTTCGAGCACGTCAATAACGTGATTCCAGCTAGTTATGATGTTAACATTCCATCTCTCTTTTAGTCTTTTTCAACAGTTATTATACCAATTCAATTCATTCATCTATCTTTCGCTCTACTTAGAGTCGTAAAATATGAAAAAGTTGTCTTAAACATTTTTATATTAGACACATCCTATTCCTGTGTTGTACGCAGGGTCGATTAGAAAAAGTATGTTCTATCGTATAAGGTCTTAACATTTTATAAGACCCAAAAAATACAAGTTACGGTTACCTAGCTCTAAATACTTAATTAATTAATAATTAGTTTTGTTTTTGTACAAGCAAAAATATAAAATTTGGAAGGTGAGTTCGGAGACAGGGAGGGGTGAGCAGTAGCGGCTGTCCTACTCAAATTTTGAAATTCATATATTTTACTACCATTTAACTTTTGAAGATTTGCACATTTTGCCCCATCCAAAATTTTTAAATTTACATATTTTACCATTAAACTTTTACAGATTTTGACCCTTCGCCCACATAAATTTTAAAAATATTATTTTCGCCACCCCAATTTCCAATCCTTGCTCCGCCCCTAGTGGGTTAGAAGTCTTAGTCTTTTTTTTTTAATTCCATTGTTTATTTGTTGGATAGTTCAAACTCTACTATCACACTTTTAAGTTTTTTTTTCTTTCTTTCTACTCCCTCCGTCCGCTCAAACGAGCCACGATTTGACTTTGGCACAATATTTAAGGAGAGTAGTAGTTTATTGGTATAAAGTACAAGTGGGGTATAGTGGAGTAATTAATGGAAAGTAAAGTAGTATAAGTGTGGTTGAATTGTGGTAGTATATTGATATATAGTACAAGTGGGGTAGAAGTGTTTGATTTAAAATGAATAAAAAGTTTCCATTTTGGGAAATGGGGCTGGATTGAGCGGACGCCCAAAACGGAAAAATGGGGCTGGTTTGAACGGACGGAGGGAGTACTTGTTATGTTTTTGTTAGTGGGCCTATTTTCAAAATTTTGCATGGAACTACATAATTCTTCATTTTTTTGGTCGGGTCTGCTTGTAGGTAAAAGTATATATGTATCAACTTAAGTTTCTGTCTTATTCAGTTGAGAATCTTTAAACTGAATTAATTTGATCTATGATCCGAATTGAAGTTAACTCAAGTGAAGTTCAATCTAAATCAAACATGAACAGAACTGAATGAAACTGCCATTCGGGTTTTTTTTTTGGGATGAATAGATTGACTGAGCGAGTAATGATTTTGTTGGTGGAATTTGTGGACAAATAGCGAGTCAATAATGAAGACATTCATTGCGCTAACCAGATGACCACTTTGGTTTTGGAACATGATAGGTCATTGATTATGCCGTTCTCAGCTTATTCAATGGAAAAGGGTGAAAATCAGCAGAGTTCATTTTCCATGCCTTCACTGATGCAGTGACACTGGCTCCAGTAGCATTGTTAAACAGGAAAACGCGAGCTGCCTCGTTGATTGCTCTAGTAGGATAAACTCGCGATGTGATCACTGTTCTTCCTCCTTGAGCAAAGCTCTCCACAATCGAACGGTCCACCTGAAATCATCAATTATATCTCATCTCAGGTTCCACATTGTGAGGAAACTTTACGAGGACCGGAGTTAAAGAAAGGATGCTCATTACATACCAGTGATCTCATGGATAACTTTTCTCCATCAAGAACTGGTACTTCGCTTCCATACACTATTTTTTCGACTTCAGGAGCCTCTGAAGATCTACATTTCAGATTTCGAATATAGTCAGTGTCTCAAACTAGAAGAACCGATAGTCCGATAGATAATGTGAGATACATAGAATCTGTAAGATGATTTCAAAACAGGCAAGACCTTCACTAGTAAGTAGTACTAAGATACAAATCACACAAGAACATCAGGTCGAAAAAGATGAACTAACCTCAACTCATCGGCACAAAAATGAGTCGCGATCTTCCCATTAGACCCTTTGCTCAGGTAGAAGTAGATTGGAGTTAACTCTGATAGTGCTGTATCAGCAAGAACTAGGATGCCAAACGGTCCTAACGCCCCACGATTAGCAGCACCTCCACTCGTGGTGCAGTCATAATTATCGTCATCTTGAGGTAATGACTTGTATAGCCCTTCGTCAATGTTAAACGAGGCAATGATGTCCAACTGCAGCAAATACAAAAACGATTCTGTTGTGAAGACATAATCTTCCTGGGATGTGTTGGTATACTACTGGATCACTAGACGGCGCACAAACCTGAGAAGTTGAGTCAATGTCAAGTGGTACAACAGATCCTGGTTCGAGCTTCACATCACTGAACTCATAACTTTTAGATCGCAAGCTCTCCACTTCTTCAATTGGCCACTGGAGTATGTTTTTGCCTGTTATTTGATCATGAACAATGGTCCTTGGAATAGCCTAGACGACATAATAGATACAATTATCCAACTTCGTATAACGAAAAATCAAATGCACATGGAAATGTAGATGTGTGGATGTCGAATAATGAGCAAACACAGATGTAAAGCATACCTGGAGACCAGACCATCCTTTAAGAATATCAATATCCACTTTATGAGACTCCTGAACCCA
Organism: Plantago coronopus; assembly: GCA_036897195.1. Taxonomy (NCBI): domain Eukaryota; kingdom Viridiplantae; phylum Streptophyta; class Magnoliopsida; order Lamiales; family Plantaginaceae; genus Plantago; species Plantago coronopus. The sequence continues at coordinate 3,645 of JAYMSL010000685.1, forward strand.
AGCAATCAAGATTCTCCTCTTCTTGTGTTGGTCATAAAATGACTTCGACGCATAATACTTTCCATAATCGTATCGCAGACCAACACCAATATCTCGATTTGTGTCATCAGGTGTCCACTTGTTATTGTTCGGGTCATAGGTTCCTAGTGCATAATAATCACTCTGTTCATCCTGGAGGCTAACTTTCAACAGATACTTAATGCCTGGACCATTAGCAGAGGTGTCAAGCCCATTTTCATCAGTCAGCGAAACTGGGAAAAAATCGACACACTCCCACATGCCTGTCCCAGGTACTTGATGCAAAACACCATCCAACAACCTATAGTTTACGAAGTCGCTGGTCTCATATACAAACGAAATGCCAGTTTTGTTAATCATGGAGCCAACCATGACCCTCCACTTTTCGCCATCTGGGCTAAGCCAAGCCGTGGTTGGATCCCTAAAATCTTCTAGGCCAACACCAGGTGGAGGATACGTAATAACTGGATTATGATCATCCTTGATCCATTCAAGAAGAAGAGGATCAGACAAGTTGGCAGGGTAAGCGAGACATTGCACCTGATCAAAAGCTTTCGACCCTCCAGTGTACAACATCACAACCCGACCATCAGGGAGGATTGTGGCGGAGCCTGACCAAACACCGGTTCTATCGTACCATTGATCAGGCACCATTGCATCAGGAAGGTAGAGCCAGTTAACTAAGTCCTTTGAGACTGCATGGCCCCATGTTATATTACCCCAAACAGGTGAATTTGGATTGAACTGGTAGAATAAGTGATACCATCCCTTGTAAAATAATGGACCTGTTATGCACAAAATTCATTTTATAGATTGGCAGTAAGTATTTTGACCAAAGTTAAAAGTTGTTAATTTGACCTCTAATACATAATAGTAATACAATCTGTTTTTGACTGGTTACGAAATACGTCATCAATCTTGAACCAAACATGACCATTTGACTTTTCGGTCAACAAAATATAAGCCTAGTGATAATTTACTACTTGTGTAGTTATGTAGGTACATACCATTAGGGTCTGAGGTTGAAGAAAGGAGCCGCGTTGACCGACCCATCGTAGTATTCCATAAGATGAAATAGAGAGATCTAAATTAGCTAATACCCGCTTACTAGATACCACTTCATATATAGGTAATCACTAGTTAATCAATTACATTCAAAATCTACAATGCATAATTACATATATACGTTATATAGTTAATTAAGCAATCACCGTTCATCCAATTCTTCTCCAGAAACCTTCTCCGACGCCACCCCTGTTGAAGCAGCTAGAGGTCTTTGGTGGCGGTAAATGATCGAGCATAACAAGACAGAGACTGAAAGAAAAGATGAGACCATAATCCCTGTTCGAAGCTTTGTAGGCCGGCGGTCCTCCGTCACCCGGCCAGATGGGATCGGCGACCGAGCGTATGAAGAATTAGTGGCCATTTTACTAGTTTAGTGAGGGAGAGAAGAAGAGGAGGGGAGACTTTTCTACGTGATTATATAATGCTTAGATACATTATTCAATAATGACCCCATTCCAAAATATTATTAAACAATGACCTTTGTGTTCATTTAGCTATACATAGAAAGACCCAAGTGTGGTTTAAACATTTGAATACTGTAACAACTTTGTATTTTTTTTATACTTTAGTGTGTTTGTTTTTTAATCGCATTCTCAAACAGTAACAAATTAAAAAGGGATCACGAATGTGAATGTGCAACTCAACTAGTAAGACGATTCCACTATTGGTTGGATTGGAGGTTGGAAGTTCAAATCACCACGGAGTAAATGAGAAACAGAGGCAGTGCCGTACAGGTAAAAATTGTGAGCTTTTCACTGTGATTGGCATCATTATTTTACTAAGAGTATTTACATTTTACAAGCTTGAAACACAAAAAATAGAATTCTTGTCTCATGAGTTGCCAAATTATGTAACTACTAGTATGTGGTACTGCTATCTACCTGAACCACCAGTAAGAGTAAATGTGATGATACAACATGGTCAAGCTAATAACCAAGTATGCCTGTAATAGTGCACCACCAAGAATCATATACCCAGCCAACACAGTGTTATCTTACAGTGACAATCTTGCCTCCGCTATGGCCCAGGTGAACTACTGCTCCGCCCGACTTCATTGGCTAAGTAAGGTCATAGAGTCTTCTTCTTCTACAGTGTCATATGAAACCTGCAATACGATTCCGCATCAATCCTGATTAGGATTTAACCCCATTTTCTCTTCTAGAGTTCGACCAAATGTTTAATTTCAACGAAGAAACAGAAGTGAGAAATAAACAAAAAAATAAATGAAAAGAGTTTTGTGACAATTTTTATGAATTCTCATTTACATTATCAAAATTGTACTTCACAGAAAAGTGCAAAGATTTGTTCTACAATTCAGTTTTACGCAACTCGAGTAGGCCCAATCCCAGATTCCCAGTGTTATATTTAAGTTGAAAAGGTGAGGATTTTTGTGTAGTGATTTATATACATAAGTTTATGCAAGAATACTAATGTGTGGGCTTGTGGGGATTCATGCTAGTCGCATATAGTATCAAAGCTTTTTATGCTATAATCTCTTCAGTTACTGTATTCGTGATATACACAGTTGAATGTAGAAAAGAAAAGATAATACTCATTTGAATATTATATGAGCTACTATTGGTAAAGCATTTATATGGTGTACCTTACTAGGTCATTAATCCATATGATGTGATCATATCACATGGCACGAGCTTCATGTTGTTGGACGTGTCATAGTAGATGAACCCCGTCCCAATGGGATAATACTGGGAAGGCCCTCCTCGAGCACTTCGTCCTCTATTACGGGAGCTGTGGAACATAAGTTTGAGGCCCAATCAACACAAATAATAAACACGTGAAGAGAAGAAAGGGTTGGTTTAGATTCCGCTTTAGAAGTGTGATTTACCTATAACGCTTTCTCCAGCCTGAGTCCCAGCAATTCCAATACATGAGAACAAGGAATTTTCATCTATCTTCAACTGCTCATACGCAGCATATACATCTTCGATAGTAGCAGATTCATACAATGAGATTAGGTCTTTAATGCACGAGATATCCTGTGATCAGCAGAATGAAAAATTGTCAAAATGTCAATTAACATGCAATATAATAAAAACATATCTCTTCAATATTGTAATGGAAGTTTTTCCTAAATTGATTTCATGTGAATTGATGATTTAAAAGTTCTACCTTCCTTGGGACAGATGCTGCTTGCAAGTGAGTCATCAACCCTAGCCAATACGCATTTGACTTAATTTCTGCTTCATGGCGCATCAACAATGTTCGCCTAGCCTGTAAAAGTATGTAGTATCATAAAAGAATCAAGTCCTAGACTACAAAAGAAGGTAAACTATAGACAATAGATGTATTAAGGTAGGTAATTGTTAGCAGAAGAGTGACAACAGAAGCTAAGCTGGTTCCACAAACAGCTTCGGTCAAGAGAGTAATCCTTTTCAAATGTGATCAGACCCAGCTTTGGACTTGCATGCACCCTAACTTAAAATGCAAACATCTTTTGTGAAATATATCCATCATAATTTTTAATCCTTGCCAATAATAGCTACACAAAGGCCACAAAGAACAAGCAATACTTAATAGCTTTAGTGTCATCTTCTTTCAAGAGATGAACATTTGTGTTCAACTTCTATAAGCAACAAAGGTAACCTATACATTTATCTTATATGAGAAATTCAATGTTTTCCATATGAATCACTGACTGACTTGGAACACTAGTGAGGGTTTTAGGATGCCAGGGTTTTGGAAGATTCTATGCCGGCATCATAACTTGTTAGTAATTCTAACTTTTTCTAGGATACAATATCTCATAAGCCCCCGTGAGTTCCATTAAAACCCTAGAGCTTTCAGACATTAACAAAATACAAAATAGCATTATGCTACCTTAAGTGAGAAACTGAAAATAAGAGAACTATGTATGTATTAGAGTACAATCATCTTGAACTGACCCTATCCAATTCTCGTGGGGCAATACTGTTGCTGTGCAGGCCTCTGAGGACATTCTTGCAAGCATCCACAGCTTTATGCACCTGATATATTGTTTAGAATGAAATAACAACATATTAGCAGTAGTAGATAGGTAAAAAAAAACATTACAACTGACTCCAGAAGAAGGAAGTCACCTTTCCAGGGGTTGATGTCACTGAGATCACATACCACCCGATATTCAACCGATCAAATAGGTTTAATTCAAAGGACACATCATACGTTAATCCAAGCGAATCTCTGACCGTTGTAAAGAGCCTATACAAGATATAAATTGATATTACATGACAAAAGGATCTTATGTATTTAGCACTCAGTATTCGATTCAATTTCAGTCAAATTAAATTCTAAAGATCCATTTATATTCAGAAAATCCAATCATGCACATAAACCTGAATCATTTTTTTATTTGCCAAAAGGTATTCACGATATATTAAGATAGAAATATAAAAGGAAAGGGAGTCTATTGTGGCACTTCACAAAAGCAGATTGTTAATTTCGGGTTGGAACTCCTCGTGAAAAGAAAAACAAATTCTTTAAGTTCAGCTGCTACATATGTACCGGACCCTCCTATCACGTATAAAAGCCAGAAGAACTCAAGAACTACACAGCCAGAAACAGCTCTTGCGAAAAAGTGCTGGTCATCAAAATATGGAGATTATATTGCTGAAAGAAAAGAACCAAACATTTGATCCAGACAACTTGTGCAGCTTCAGAGAGTGGTACAATTAGTATGTAATCAAATAGTAACAGATATCAACCATGTGTTTAGTCCATTGTACCTAGTTACTGATAGAGAACTGTATGAACGTAACAGTGTTACGTTACAGAAAAGATAATTGTACATTCTGGTACCTGGAATTTATTATCTCAGCTAAGAGGCCCATTGAAATGGCAAAGTACAATGGATGAGAACGTAATCCTTCGTGTGTGTCCTTTTTTACATTCTCCAAGCCTCCATGATGTTCATCTAAATTTTGACTCTTATCTGGAGAAAAAACTGTCAGTATATTTTTTATGGCCATATCATCTTCATCACAGGATTATGCTTGTTGTCCCCCCCCCCCCCACCACACCCCTTTCAATGTACCCCACTTAAATCGCTTACTGTATAGATATCTGTACCGCATTAGTTCCCAATCGGTTTTTAGCATATGCAGATATGTTGTATAGAATGTAGGTATCACCGTGTCAGAAACAAAGAACAATTGGGTACAAAGGACTTACCAAGCGACTTGACGACTGTTTCAAGAAGATTCTGTCCCTGGGAAGTAAATCCCCAGCGGTTTGGAGCAGGACCTGCTATGTAAGCACAAGCTCGCTCATCAGTGTCCTTCAAAAATACCTGCAAGTATTACGTAGATAAGAAGACCACAAACCTAAATATGGTAGCATTGAAAGTAAATTGAACAGTTGAATGAAAAATGACCTAGAAGAATGAAAGAATTAAACAACATATAGGAGTACAATTCCTACTCAATCTGTTGAAGAACTCTTCCCTTACCTGCTGGTGCTGCAAATCACTGGTGTATGGGCGGAATAAAATGGGGCTGTAACTAAGGGACTTCCCAGAGCCACTAGATTTTCTAACAGTACCCAAGTACTCTAGGATACAAGACTCGATATCCTCCTCTGAGAACTCTCCAACTATACTCACCTGCAAGAACAGAACAGTTAACTTGTCTTTTTTACACCACCAAGAACTTTATACAATTGAGAGAGCTCTTTCATTCCTTGATTTGAGAGAATATCACAAAAACATCAAGGTTTTGACATATAGATCAAGGTAACAAAACGTCGAGATGCAGACCTCCATGTTATCACTAACAAATTGACTCATCACTGCATCTTTAACTTGTTCCAGTGATAAACGCTGTAGTGAATTTGGTGTAGGCTCGAAAAATCGCTCATCTCCATCCAGCATAGCAAGCATGAGTTTGTGGGCAGTGGAGCGCTCTAAGCTTTTGGGAATAGACCGATAATAGGAAAGGTATAACTGCTTTGCTCTATCAAATGCATCATCCAACCAAACACTATGCTGCATAATACAAAGTTCATAGAAACATAGTAAATGATAAAGTTGGTCAAGACAGCCCTACATTTGTTTAATAAGTACCAGGTGAGAAAAATAGTATAAACTGCTGATAGAGAGTATAATAGTCCTGAGACAACATGCACCATTTGTTGGTTCAGGAAAACTTAGTGAAAAAAACACTCTTCGTAGTCGCCCCCTTCCATGCCTCATTCAGAGGAAACCACAAAGTGGCTATATTTCATTATATTAATTTATTTAATTCCCCTTGCTTTGGTATCATTGACATAAAAATATGTCGTTTCTATATTGGATATATCAAAATACGTCATTTCTAGATTGGATATATCAAGATATGTCGTTTCTTGATTGGATATACCCTACCAGATTAAGCTAAACAATTAGGACCCTGCCCCCTACCGTCACAGATTGCCCAAAGTGAATTACTATAGAACATCAATCCTTGTACCAGTGATTTGTATTGCTGCTATCAGCTATCTACAAATAAACAAAAACAAAAGGAAAGAGAAAAACAAGTATGCCAAAAAAACCCGACTCCATACTACAACATAATGGACATAAGGATTAAGAATTGAGCAATAACAAGTACTCCCACACTTTAAACTTTTTTTGGAATATCTGCTCATTCATAAATTATCAATTGTACAAACCAAACACTTAATTAGTGACCTTTTCATAATCTACATATAAATACCACTCATTTCTAGTTTATATGAGAATCCAAAATATGCTATATTCATTCAAAAATAATGATTATCAAACATTAAATACTTCGTAGTCACACATATATGGTATTAAATAGGGAAATATTTATAAAGAATGAATGGCTCAGAATTACCTCAAGTACCATATGAAGTAACTGGAAAGCAGCACGCATGCCATTGTCTCTCAAAGTAAATCGAAATTCCATGCATATAAACTCTTCTGTTGACTCCAGAGAGCAGTTTATCAAGTGATTTACACAGAAGAGTTCGACCTGGTCCAAAAGAGCCATTACCACATTTAACAAACTCCAATAATTAATAAATCAAGCAGCACCAAGAGAAATGTAATTTATCTTATTACATACTCATACTTCGGAAATTCTAGCCGTTTCACATTTCTGAAAGAGTCGATATTTCTTCCCTTTGGGGACTAACATAAAAATTACACTCAATAAAAAGGCTGCTTCAGTTAGGCTCTGTTCTTTTCAACTTAAGTTCAGTTCCATTCAGTTCAGTTCAGATCAGTTCAGTTCAGTTCAGGTTTAGTTATTTCAAATTTGTACTTCACTTAAGTTCAGTTCAGTTCCGAAAATCTCAGTTGAAAAGAACAGAGCCTTAGAATGGTGAGAGTGGTTCTCATGCTAATGAAACTTATTCCTCTTTAGATAATAGCTATCAAATATGCTACTACAATGTTTCTATGGTGAATCAGTATATACTTATTAATTAGCATATACTTAAGCCTCAGATAAAAGAATGTAGTTGCAGTTATTGCTCCTCCAATAAACATCCAGAAGTTGGAAATCGAAGAACAAAACAACCTAAACAATTATTTTAAATAAAAGTGGGAGCATTGACCTGTTCACGCGAGAAATTTCCCACACGGCCTCCCTCACTCAAAGTTCGGACACCAATTATGACAGCCCCCTTTTCTTCAGATGTTTCCGCTGCTCTTCCACCACCAACTACAAGGCGCATGACACCAGAATTGGCTTCACTTTTGGATATCTGGTATGACAGTATAAGAAAGTTGAGAAAAAAGGTAATCTAATATAAATATATAATAAAAGGTAAAATATTTTAATTTGAGAATGAAGTGGGAAACTACTAGTGTGTAGCATTCATAATGTTCACACAGGATCATAAATTACAACATGTCTCCTTTTCTACAATAAACGTAGAAGAATCCATGAGTTGTGCTGCTTGTTGCAGCTTAGAACAAAAACCAAAGCTATCTTCTATTATCAATCTATTGTTAGTACTACAAGCGATGGCGGTTTATTAGTCCTTCGAACTGATCAGTAATAAAAGAAATTCAAACTCAGTAAACATTATAATTGTGAAGGTGTTTAATTCTCAATTTAACAACCCATGCATAGGAAAAAGTATAAATAGGTGATAGCAGATGTACCAAATTTTCAGAACCCTGACAAATACAGAGGATTAAAATAAAACCCTGAACGATAAGATTGTGCATAAAAAGTTTCAGCTTTGAGGTCAAAGGAAAATTATTACTACGTTACATTCATATAATTATGTTAGCTCAAGTCGGAATAGAACGATAAAAATAGCTTTTATAATTGACTAAATGTGAAATACGGAAAGATTAATCACCTTGTAATTTACAGGAATTCCATTTGAAAGCCGCCGTTGAACAATTCCTGTTTCTTCATCATAAACCCGTGTTACTTGCTCCTCTTGATCTACAGGAATAAAGCATGGACTTCGTTGGATCTTTAACTCTTGAAGATGCTCTGAAGATATTAATTCTTTTGGTATCTCTAGCTGGAAAATCAAGAAAACCGAGAATAAGCCAACATAAAGAGTTATGATAAATGGGGATAAGGGCAAAGAGAAACGGATGGTCTATCTTAATTTTCAAGAATGAATACCTCCGGCTCCGCTTCGATGGGTTCCCTCAAACCAGCTTCAATAGCACTCAAGATCTGGTCAGGCTCTATCTTGAATTCAGACTCACCAATTCCATCAATGTGAACTTTCTTTGGTACACATGCAACAATTGCAGCTGGGAGAGGTGCAGATGGTTTTCCAAAATCAGCTATGAACTCCAACACCTCTGCGCCGCTAGCATTAACCTAAGAAAAAAAAGAGCCATCAGACTCAGACATGATATAGAAAGCATTTCCTGCCTATTCATGACACACAATGGAAAGATACAACAGAAAGGGAACATTTTAAGTGGCAGAAAACGCTGATAAGTACCTCCTCTAGGCTAATAGTGCCTGCAATAGCAAGCAGACACTCATGCCCTTGTCTTTGATCCATCACAGTGTGGCCTAGTGCATCGCTCTCCATTACAAAATCTAAGTTATCCACAGAAGATACGTTGTCAATCATAGCAGCCAGCTGTTCACTATCCTTTAATAGTGCATCCAGGTAACGAGCTAATTCGCCATTTGTAACACCAAATTCTTTAAGCCTCCTAACCTGAAATGTAGAATTGTTCACACACAAGAAACAGATGCAGTAAGGATAAACCATGCAATGATGCAAAGCAAGAAAATGCAAATATTTTTTTGCTTAAAAGAAAATATTTTAAACAACAAAGTGTAGTGGTTAAATACAAGTATTTGTTTTTATTGGTGAAATATGAGGCCACAACTCCAAACACATAATGCTTTAAAAAATGGGGTAATGATAGAACAAAACAGAAGTAACAAACCTCTTGTACAGCTACTTTAATTGCATTTTGCCAATTTTGAGGTTCTGCGGTCACCGTAAGGGTGGTAACTGTACAACCTTCTCTGCCGGAGTCACTATGGTCCATCTCCACTGAGGTGAACGGAGGATTTGAACTCTACAAAAAAAAATCGATTAGGAATTAAAGTGTTACATTTCTCCTTTGCAACTTAACGGAGTGGTGTACCAAACTTCAAGAATAAATAACAAAGAAGTTTAACACTATCAGCTAATATGACATGAATTATGCACTCAGCAGGAATATCTGGATTCAGTTCACAAATGAGAAGATCAATGCACCTTGTATCTCGTGTTGATACGGAAATGCAAAGCAGATAGAAATATCCTCTTCATCAGCACGTTCCGTAAATCACCATAGGTGCGGACCTTCTTGACAGGAATCTGATATTCAAGTCAATATAAGAAATAAAATCAGTTGAGATATAAATAGTCAGAGATGGAAGTTCACCAGTTAAGATCACCGATTAGATCAAAACAGTATAAGTTGTTGCCCATAAAGAGAAAGCAGAGCAGAGCAAACAAAAAAAGGATAATAACATTTTCATAATCTCCTACAGTCACAGCCTCATCACAGATATCATAAATTTGAAGAAGGATAACTAGAAAGAGGGCAATTCACACTCTTATTTATCAGCCCAGGCCCCAGAGTCAATAAACTAAACTCATGCATGGGGATGGCAAAAAATGAACAGAGGATGAGGAGCTAAAACAATTTGCAGCAATCGAATTCTACAGAACCAATAAAAGCATGGAAGATGGTTGTGTATAAACATTTAGAGTAAAAGAATGTGAGAACATTACCACTAACCTTGCAAAACATGTTAATTAAGAAATTCTGAAGCAATTCATGTTGAAAAATTTGTGGAGGCTTTGCTTTTGAATGGGTTCCAGGAATTGACCAATTGTGCTGAACAGGGGGACGGACAGCGTGTCTCTCCTTTCTAAAACTTTTTGACTGATCCATTAATCCAGATGACCTTTCAGATGATAAGCCATTAGCTAGTCCAAGCTTCGGGGCAAGGAAACTAGCCATTGCACCAAAAGGACTTGGTGTAGGGGCAGCAGGTATCTCATTCTCAGTGCCAGTCTGTCCAAAGACTGCCTGAAGAAGATTTGAGAAAGTCAATATATTAATTAGGGGTAGTTACAAACATATGAACTCACTGCTTACATATCAAATTATACACCAACAGAACCTCTCACAAGGTACATATAGGAATGTACCTCTATAAGCTTAACAGTCCTTGGAATATCATCGATATCCCCAACAATGTACAGTGTGGCATTTGCTGGAAAGTACCAGCGCTCATGAAATTTCCGGATTTTATCACAATCCCATTTCTTAATCTGTTCCTCTAGTCCAATGGGAAAGCGTTTGCTCAACTTATTCTCAGAATGCAAGTATTGCAACAACTGCACCAAGAAACAAGAAGAGCTAGGTGAAAAGGTTCGGTGGAATTAAAAGCAAAAGCAAATAAGAGTTACTTATTCCCGACTCAGGTGCCAAGTACCTGGCAATCGACACGATACTCTATTGTATTCATCATTTGCAGTTCCGATAAGATTGCCCGTCTTTCTTTTTCAACACGAGAAGCCAGAAATTTTGGGTGGAAAGCAATCTATGAGATTAAAAGGAAAATTGATCAACCAGCTTACTGATTTTGCATGTACCAAGAGAAAACAAGCATAGAAGCATTCTGGATCCAATTCCTATCACAGAAAAATGGAGAGGCTATACCTCATCCAATGCATCAAGAACAACTGGCAGCAAATCATCATATTCCTGCAGACCCAAGAAACACAAAGCCATAAGACTGAAAGAATATAAAGAAGACAGGACCGTTCACAACAAAAGAGTCGGTGAGTACAGACGACAACAAAACTGAGGTGAAGAATCATCTATTTGGAACTTCGGAAAGAGGAGAGGGAATGCCTAAACAGATGAGTTATCATAGATTGCAATGAATGTTTGCCATCCACAAAAATAATTACTTTAATCTACAATCTTCAGAAGTCTCTTGTCATTTTTTTAGACAGTGAGCAAAGGACACAGTTGAACCCCCCAAGTTAATCTACCCTTTAGATTCAAAAATCATTATAGAAGTAGAAATGGAAGTGCTTTAACCTTCGTACTAGTTGGTGAGTGGATATGAAACACAGTATGATGAAAATCTGTGTAAGCATTCGATCTTGCTCCAGTCCCCAGCAGTTTCTCACGTTTTTTACTCCCTAGAAATGCTACATGTTCAATCATGTGAGCAATTCCTTGTTCGTCTTCTTCTTCATCAATTGACCCCGCATGAACTTCCATATGAGCTTCAAACCTGTTTATCGAAAGTACATGACATTGACATAAGATAAATAGTCTAAAGAATAGGGATCTGAATGCTTACTGGTCAAGTGTTAAACAAAAGTTCAAATCCTTTACTTTTGAAATCAAGCATTTTTAGTCCAGTTAAGCCTTCATACTAGGGTGATCCAGTTACTATTTGCGCATATTAATTTTATTATCCTCAACACAATGACTTATTTACATCATTGTAATTTCCCATTTTGCAGCCCACAACAATCCAGTGATCATCTGGCTCCCTACACCACACAATTGAACTAATGTGAATTTAAAGCAACAAATTGTCTCATAAACTTATCAATGGTCTAGAAAAAGGGTGCGGGCTCATTAATTTTCACTTTCTGGTTTCATTCTTGTCTGTATTTGCACCAGGATTACCAAAATCGATAGATAAACCTATAACGTTCAGAGAATGGGATTTTTTTAAGACCCCATACCTACTTTTATAACCATTGCTACGAAGATACTTATTTTTTACCTTCATTTATTTATGGTCCTAAAGTGGGATCCTAATCTTCTTTCATTCATATAATATAGGAATTACAAACTCGGAAAGAAAAATACATAAAACCATGTTAGTTTTTTTCACCAATACATGACAGAGAGAAACATTGGTGATACTTGACAGATATTGAGTCTGTATAATTATTAACTTTTCTGGAAAGAAAGGATCAGGTACATAGGAGATTCTAATTTCTTGCATACTTATACAGACATGGAAGAATAAAATAAAAAATGGATATACTTCATCATAAGAAAGTGCAATATACTAATTTTTCTGATTTAGAACGTTGAGATCAAGATCAATGCTGCCCATAATATTTGATAAACAGTCTGTGGCTCATTGTTATGATAAGAGACCATCATAATTTGATTATCATGAGAATAACTGCATAAATGGCAAGTATCTAGTAGTTAGTGCAGAAGAGTAGTACCTATTAGGAGGAACTTTGTTCGGCATAATGAGGTAGCGGAGACCATTATTCAGTTGTCCTCGATGCAATTTAGGGTGAGAAGGTACCTCAGAGTTCAAAAAGCGCTCAAATTCTGCTCTCTCTGCTTCTAAATCTAATGTATCTGAACCCTTTTCTGTAACACTATCAGGCCAAGTTGTACTTGCTGCATGTGGCTCTTCAGGCCCCACACTGGCACATGGAACAAGAACTCTTTTAACCTGATGATCAACCCGATAAAATGAATTAAAGTCAACTCAGACAATCCCAAAGTGATGATGATATGTTGATACTTAGTACACAGAGCCACCTACTGCATATAGCTTATGGCAGAACATATAGTTCTTTTTCTATAAGTGGTGGCAGCACAGAAGAAAAAAAAGAAAAACTTACACATAAAATCATATACGAATAGAACAAGAATTGAACTTGTGTAGATTTGTTAAGCTAGATGACTGCTGCAGAAGATACTCTTAAATATAAAGATACACTTGTTATGTAATGAAGAAGGTTCATTACATTCACAAATAGGCACATAAATGGAAACAGAGGAAATAACACATCAAATGTCTGAACTCCCAAAACGTCAATGCTAAAAGAAACAGTCAAGAAGAGAATCATTATCTGCAACACAGAACTACGAAAAATGTAATAGCATGTTTTATTGCTGCAGTGAGAAACAAGGAATACATAAACAATAGCAGGTAGCCAGGTAATGAATTAAGGATGGCCACCGAGTATTATGAAACATGCTAAACGGTACTTAGAAAGCATGATATTGCAAAAGTATATGCAGAAAAAGACTGCAATTACTACTGATGCTTACTTTAGCATTATTAGAGGCAGACTTCAAGAGATGTAGGTTTGACTTATCAACAAAGAATCTGGAGGCGAATCTGTTAACACCAATCTGCTTTCGCTTTAACGAATGGAAGCAAGACACTCCTCGGCACTTATCCGGCAATTGCGAGCGAGGCAATAACCCATTAGGCTCAGTGGAATATCTTCTCCATGTATTCTGCATTTAAGAACGTGAAGAGGTGAGATACATCCACCTCAATGCCAGAGATTAAACAAATTGTATCTAGAGGACAACCATATAGATTTCAGCAACATACAATTTCGGAAAATGTAGAAGCACATGTGCGAACTTCCAGTAAGAACTTGTATATTTAAGGAACAAGTCATTAGACAAATATCCAATTTTTTTATGGCTTGAACAGCAATTGAAGTTCTTTGGGGAATAAGTACAAGACCAGTAAAAATTTGATAACCAGTGTTCAAGCCCCTTCGACTGTACTGCGGAGGGTAGAACATACGCAAACTGAACCTTAACTAACTACCTTGGACAAATGAACTCAAAGTTAGTTATCCCTTACACACAAGTCACGTCATCTATCATTAACAACCTCAGCTAATCGACCTCTGGCGCAGTAAACATAATCACTTCGACTCCTTTTTATAGCTCACGATGAAGAACACCACCGGTCTTTATTAATTAAACCTCAAAGATAAATTCTTTCTCAGATAAAAACCTGATATAGGAACAAGTTATACATGGACTAGCCTATGCATTTAAAGTCCAATGCCCCCTTCTTGCCGAAATACAAAGAGTAACCGTCTGTCGATTCGATTTTACACAGCTGGGCGAAACAGGGCTACTATTATTCATTATATAGAACAAACCACAAGTACAAGTAAAGCTGCTCAAATGTTTACAGAGCCAATTACCACAAACCCAATAAACAACTACAACAACAATTCGTCCAAGAAACAACCCCAAACTGAACACTGCTACAAATTCGACAAAACCGAATCAGAACAAAAGCTACCTTATTATTGACCAGATAAGCTCGGTTGCATCGACGCCTTTGTGGGAGCAAAGTAATCGAATTTTTTGTCTGAATTCGATGACGGCGAGCTGGAGGCAGTAGTGTCGAGCTGGAGTTATCTTTATTGGTACTATTGTGAAAATTAGTAATATGAATTGGGGCTAAAAGGGGCTTTGTGCTGAATCCAACTGATGTGTTCTGCATAGTTGTGAGAATTGATGCAGAACTACACGAAAGATGAAGGTCGGAGAGGAAGATAATGATACAGAGACGGGGTTTTGTGTGAGAGAGATTGGATTGATAGAATTGACGAAGAAGAAGACGGGTGAAAAATGTTTGGGGGTCGAAATGTAAATATGAAATAGTTATGGACGGTTATGTTTAAAAAGACGGCTGGGATTGTGGCTCGGGTTGGGTGGCCGGTTTAAGTGGTGGCGGGTTGCCCACCTTGGCTCAGATCTTTTGCTTCAACAACAAAATTTCGTGGTCCTCGGCTCGCCATTTTTTTCTATGTCATTATATATTGAAGTCTTGTGTCGATATATATAACGTATACGCTTCCTATAATGTAAATTAAAACATTTATTAATATTGTTTGATGTATCACACAATAACTAATTAGTCATGGTCCTCTCATTCGGCCAATTCAGTTCAATCTTGATTTCTCTTTCAGCTAACCTGAACCGAAACTAGCAGAGGAGTTAGTCCCTTTTGGTTGGTAGATAAATCAGTGGTGACTTAACGGTTCTCGGATGACTTTTATAGAGTAGGTTTTATTGGTTACATTGTTTATACCTTATGTTATGTGTCATGTGAGGCCATTTTATAGAGCTCAAGTTGGTCCTTTATGTATATCGTGTCAGACAGATTGATCTTCTATGACAGATCCCTTTAGTATGAGGGTATTTATAGAGCTCAAGTTGGTCCTTTATGTAATATTCATCAAATCATGGCCTCGCTCCTGACCCTAGCCACTCTTGAATCAAATCATGCCCTCGTCCCTGACCCTAGCAGTGAAAATATCAATCACAAGAGGTTAATTAGAAGTCTTCCTTCTTCCGGAAATCTCACGTCTTCTCTTGTCCAGACTTCATCTGAAACCCTTCCTCACCTCAAGCCTCAAGGCAAGTTCCCCTAAGACTTTCATTCATATTCACATGGTTAATAACGATTTTTTTATAATATATGTAATAATACGTTTTTTAAGGTTGTGGTTATATGTGAATGTTAGGCATACCCTCGACTGTTTCTATATTGTGGTTGTATGTTTCACTACTGGGATGTTTCACATGCCAATAAATGATCAACTTAAATGCCATTAAGTGATCAAATCATAACTTCATTCAAAGTCTCTTTCATATATCTTAAGAAAAGAATTACCGTATAGGCACGTATATTTTACATTTAACTTTATCAGTATATTTGTTCTTATCAAAATTCATCAAACAAAGATTAAAACAGCAGAACGTAAAATAACAACATACATGAAGTCATGAAAAGCTTTATTCATTTATGTATCAGTTGTTTAGCTTGCATTGTCCTGTGTTTTTCATCTCCAGGACATGCACATTTTCGACAAAATGAAACGGTGAGACCCTTGGATGTTGGCGTAGATCCCAGCTGCACCATTGACGTGATGAGTTATGGTGCGAAAGGAGATGGAATAACCGATGACTCGAATGTAAATCTAATCTGAACCCCCTCCCCCAAACCCCAAATTTATAATGGTGCTGCAAAATCTTCCATATGCACATCTCACTTAAAAATTTCTTGCCATGAACGATAGTATTAGAAACTAACGTACTAGTGATTAACCTTGATACTCGATGCACAGGCATTTCTAGCTGCATTTGGTAAAGCTTGCCAACTTGGAAATGGAGTGATGTTGGTTCCATCAGGGCACACATTTCTGCTCCAGCCAATAGTTTTTATAGGGACATCCTGTCAACCGAATTTCGTGGTCCAGGTGAGTTCTAGGCTATGAACAACACTCCAGTTTTATGGGAAGTTACATTAGCGATTACTCGCTTGTTTCCTTACACTAACCATCTCATCTTCTTCAAGTTGGATGGAAAAATTGTGGCTCCACAAAAATCAGGATGGACGCGCAATGATTTTCAATGGATCCTATTTTCGTATTTCACAAAAGGGCTAATAATCAGAGGGGCTGGCGTTATGGACGGAAATGGCCAGTCTTGGTGGACAGCAGGAGGGCAAAGACCTGAAGTAAGAGTCACTCTATTAACAAAAAGTTGTACTACAGCTTCATTGGTTAACTGCATCTCTTTTTAATTGCAGGCCTTTAAGATTGCGAATAGTAATGACGTGAATGTATCGGGGATAACGATTCAAAACAGTCCAATGTTCCATGTTTTCATCGATACATGTCAAAGAGTTACAATCTTTAGCATGACGCTGACATCTCCCGCAAACAGTCCCAACACAGATGGAATCCACCTTGCAAATACTCAGCATGTTGAGATCTCTAATTGCCCTATCGCTGTAGGCGATGACTGTGTCTCGATACTAAGTGGAGTATCTGATGTAAAAATACACGATGTCCATTGTGGGCCTGGACATGGGTACAGCATCGGGGGACTAGGTCGAGACGACGGACAAGCACAAGTTCGCGATATCTCAGTCTACGACTCTAGTGTGTCTAACTCATTGACAGGAGTGAGGATCAAGACTTGGCAGGTACTAACCGACTCTTCACAACCTTACCAGCTTGATACAACAGTATTGAAGTTACTGATCTTATGTTTATCGTTGCAGGGTGGATCAGGCACAGTCTCGAACGTATCATTCACAAACATTGTAATGTCCAGTGTCCAATCTGCAATTGTCATAGACCAATTCTACTGTGATAAGAGGACAAACTGTAGCTCTCCTGGCACTAATGCGATAGCCATAAGTGATGTATCGTATACTGGGATACACGGAACGTTTACATACCAACCTGTTTATCTCCAATGCAGCAAGTACCAGCCCTGCAGAAATCTAAAGTTTGACACAATCAACCTAACCCCAGCAGGACAAAATAGTATTGGTCCACTTTGTTCCAACGCTTTCGGCAAAGTGCTCACAGAAACTACACCCTCCTTAGCCAAATGTCTGATCCCCGAAGTGAAAGTATATATGTCCTAGAGACAATCAATTAAGGGACAGATATACGTATTCGATCTAGCATTTATAATTGTTGTACATTTATAAATTTAGGCATTGCATATTGTAAATACTTTGTCTGTTTGTCTGCAATTATTTACATATATGTTCCCATGGATTTAATGTTATCACCAAGTATGTGAGAACTTGAGTGACAGAACATGAGTCCTAAAATTGCCCCAATCGATGGTCATTGAGATTTGGGATATCAATGACGCATGTTAAGATTGGCATGTGATCTGCATCATATTCTTAGAGAATGTAGTAGCTCTCAC